>OZ023264.1:110938514-111044440 GCA_964006375.1 Tillus elongatus
CCAGAGCCAGGCTGGCCCTTATAATGAGGGTAAGCACCGGCGCCAGTATAACTATCCCCTGTTGGAGCATGATGGGCATTATTCCATCAAATCCCGACGATTTGTATGGCTTAAAGCTGTTAATAGCCCATCTGATTTTGCTCCAGGTAACCACCTCTTTAGCGACTGTCCAGTCTACTCTAGGTGCCCGCCTATAAGGCGCCTCTATTTCTGAGTGTTCCCAGTCCGGAGGTGTTTGGTTTATTATGTTACAGCCGGGGAAGTGCGTCTGGAGTAAAATTTCCATAGTTTCCTCCCTCGAGCTTGTAAAGCCTCCCGTGGATGTTCTAAGGGAGCCTATGTTAGTCTGAGGGCCCTTGGACAGGATCTTGTGTAGTCGAGCACTCTCAGACGTGTTTTCCACTTCCTCGCAGTGCCTCCTCCACTACTCCTTCTTGGCGTCCCTCAGTCTTTTGTTATAGGTCGTTAGGGCGTCTATATTCATCCCATGCTCCCGACCTTTTGGCCGCGTTAAACAGCTTACGAACCTGCGTTCTCCTTTGCCTGAGGTCTGAGGTCCTCGTTCCACCACGGGACGTTCCTGGTGGACACCTTCATTTTCAGGGGACAGTTGGCGTTATATGCCGAGGTGATTGCGTCTCGCAATTGGACTGCTGCAATCTCGAGGTCTATTGATTTGTCTATGGTACTCTTAACCCCCCGCAGTTCCACAGCTAGGTCTGACCTGTAGGCTTCCCAGTCCGCCTTGTGTGGGTCCCGGTACCATACCGTTTGTCTTTCTACTTTGGCGATTTCAAACCGGATGTATCTGTGGTCTGAGCTACTCACTTCCCCAGACACAGCCCAGCTCTTAACAAACTCACCCAGAAACTGGGTGGAAACTGTTAGATCTAAAACTTCCTCACGCCGTGTTGTGACGAAGGACGGTTTATTACATCTACTCAATATGTCTAAATTAAATTTCATAAAGAATTGTAAAAGTGCCTCACCCCTAGAGTTTGTGTCCGAGCTACCCCACAACTCATGGTGCGCATTCGCATCCATGCCGATGATGGTCTGCCATCCACCTACTCTGCTACGCACCATCAGATGCTCCAGTTCGTTGGGTGGAGGAGGGTCCATGCTGTCCCCTGGCAGATAGGCTGACGGGACAGTAATGTCGCTGAGCCCATCCGCTCCTCCACATCGGATTTTGATCGTTGCCAGGTCCCTGGAACAGAAGTTCATTAAAGGCAGAAACTTTATGCCTTCCCTGATAAAAAATGCAGGCCCTCGGGTTCTCGCTGGATCTGCTGTAGATGAGCTTTCCAGTAGCTCCGCCGAGTCCCTTGATCTCTCCTTTATAGGAATACGGTTCCTGGATGAGGGCCACATCCGTGTTCCTCAGAGCTATCAATAGTCCCGCCGTGGCTGCCCTACTGTGTTGGAGGTTAACCTGAAGGAACCCAAGTCCCATTAACCTGTAGTTGCTTCCCCAGTGGGCGGAAGCTAACCCTTCCCAGGCCCCAGAATGCCTTGAAGGAGGTTCCTTCAAGGGCTCTGTAAGACGTCTGGTCGATCGAGAAGGCGATAGTCTCCTCAGTTCATGGTTCTGGATCTTCAGTCTACTGACCACCGTCTCCTGCGGGACGGTGTCAGGGATCCGTACGAGGACCTTGCGTCTCTTTGGGAGTTCCTTGGGCTCGACGGCTGCCAAGACCCGCGACTGCGGGTCGGCACAGGTTATCCAGAGGATGCCCCCCCACAGGCGCGGCGGGTGCAACTGAGGCGGGCTCTCCCTTTCCTGAAGAGAGTCCACCGCAGCTACCACCGCAGCATGGATCAGGTCCGCCTTCCCCTGGTCTAGCGTGACATCAGGATGGCGTCTGTCAAATCACCGCCATCCCGAGGCCCTCCGCAGCCTCCCTATACGAGCCAGTCTGCGCCGGTGTTCCGGCCTTGGTCCTTTTGGGAGTTCTGTCTGTATTAGGCGTGCTAGAGCCAGAGCGCGGCGTCTTCTGACTCGCACTCTCCTCTTGCGCCTTTACAGGTGCTCTGGCCCTTTTGGGACGTCTGTCTGTAGTGGGCGTGCTACAGTTCGAGCGCGTCCTCTTCTGACTCGCACTCCCCTCTTGCGCCTTTACAGGTTTCTCGACCGTCCACGTCCGGTCGCCATTTTCTGCGCCCTCCGGAACTTCTTTCTTTGCGCCCTTGAAAGACGCTTGGACTGCCGGGGCAGTCCCTTTACTCTTACAGTAGAGTCATCACTGGTGGAGGGGCCCCCGGAGTCCGCGGAGCTCGCCGCCCTCCGGTGGGACCCAGCCTCCAGCTTGGGTGTAGGAGACAGGTTTCTGGCCGAAGCTACCCCCTGATCCCCCGTATCTACGCCGGTCCTGAGACCTCCAGAGTCTGCTGCCGCCCCCTGGCTTGTCTCCGTTTCCGGAATAGACTCAAGGCACAGGTCTGTAGCCGGAGCCACTCCTCGAGCCTCATTGGTTTTGGTTTTATATGTATTTATTATCTTCATGTTGTTCTCACGAGAATGGAGGAAATACTGTCCACACCATCAGAACCCTCTGTGTGCTGCAAGGCGGGTTACTCTGGAGGGTTGCCCGGTACTCCAGAGGTTCCATTCACGACACTATCGCCCTGGTGCCATCCATCCCTAGGCACGAGTCACGTGACACCGTAGATTGGGGGAGTTTAGTTCGACCTCCTTGTCTAGATCCGTCATGTTTAGTTATTAGCAGGATCACCTCGTGCAGGATGCAGCTTTTTACTGCGCATGACGGTCTTGGGGAAAGCTTCATTGAAAGTTTATGTTGTTATTTCCACATCCTCAGCTTGCCCCATCGAGTCCTTTGGCCCGCGACTCCTTAACCCCGTGGCGATACTTTGCACGCAATTCAAAAACACAGTACGCTCCAATTCACTCTCATGTACCAGGAGAAGTTCCCTATATAGCGAATAGTGTACCTAGGCTCTTTTCAACAACTATTACACGTATGAAACTTAACTGTGGAAAGTTTAAAGCTCATCTTCATAAAATAGCTGTAGTGCAGGAACCTTCTTACTTATGTGATAATATCACATTACAGGATCTGAATCACATAATTTTCTTAAGCAGACGCACAAAAGAATCTAGAAGAAAAGTAGACATAGTAATAAGAGATTTAAAGGTTTCACAGCCTACAAATGTGTTGTCTGTTGAATACCAATAATCTGCTTATCTTTAAAGCTATTAATACATTTTGTAGATAATCCCATATACGGATATAAGCCATAAAGAGGAGTGCTCATATTAGATACGATTTATAATATGTAATTTTGTCATTAGGTATGTCTTATTTAAGTTAAACTTATGTTTTATGTCTTATTTGTCTCCATATGTTAATCCCGCCTTTTCAAGGTCCAGTCAGTTTGTGTATTAGAAAAGTTGCCATGAAGGGCCCCTTGGCATGAAGATTTGTATCCCTGTCTTCCTACTAGTAGTAAACTTATCTATTAATAATAACAAAAATAATAACAATAATACCTAATAATAAATAAATAAATTAATAATTAAAATAATAACAGTCAAAATTTCAAAAAGATTTATAATACAGTATATGTATGTTTAAGTATATAGGTGTAAACTATATTTCATTATAGTTAGAAATAATTAAAAGTGTAGATGTTGGGTATTTAGGTGCGCACATGTAATAAGTGTTTATAGCCATTGTCTCCTTGTCTAAATTAGCGAGCACTACCAGGTGTCACTAACAAAATTGTCGATAGTATTAAAACCTAGTAAACGTTTAGATTATGTATATTTTATAGCAAATATGCATTGAGTCTGAAGCCAAGACTTACTACACACACAGATGATGCATACACCCAAATTTCTTCAACCAAAAGTTTTGGATACCATCAGGCCCAAGTGCCTTCCAATTATGAAGCTCTTTAATAAGCTTGGAGACTTCATCTCTAGTAAACGGCACATGATACATCTGTTCATACCTCTGACAAGCTCAGTGTTCTTCATTATCCCTGCTGGCGCCAATATTGCAGGAGGCTGGTGCGGCTAGTTGACTTTTCCGGGACTCTTTAATTTGTTCCTTATTTAGAAAAGTATGGGTGGCTGCATTTGTAGCTGAATTAGGCTGACGGTAGAAAATCCTTTTAGAGCTTATATCTCCTCAAGCATTCAGCATATACAGAAAGCTTCTGTATTAAGGTGTCCAAACATTATTGTGCAGTGTGGTTGACTGGATATTGTGCTGAGTGTTGTCGAACTCAGCCTATTATTTCCTCTACTCGTTTCTACAACTTCCTTGTCTGTACTCCCCCAATGTATTGCGTCAGTTGTCCAATTTCTTTTCGAAGTGTTTCCACTCTACTTATCAACCTTTTTTTTTTCATGGGGACACTCTTTGACGCGAGTCTCTGTGATTGGACCTTCAACCAGAAATCTTAATGTCTAGAGTTTTAATTGCTGCAGCTGCTGCACAGTAAATCAGTCTATGCATGTGCTTCGATATGTTGATTTGTAGAAGGTGCAATGGCAAAGTTATTTATTTTAGTATTATTAATAATATTATTATGTGATTTTTGGCTAAATCTACTTATTTCATAATGGCAATTATTTTTCAGAAGGTCTTTGCTTATATAAGGCTAGATGTATTCTCGCCAGAATTAGAACCGTAGACCGGTTTCGCTCTAATTAGAGCTCTTCAGTATGGGAAAGAAATGGGCCAGGGCTGACGATTTACTAAATTGTTAGTATACAGTCTCTATTTTTTAACACTTTGTGTTATTTGGAGCAGCGGGTCAACATACTACTTGGTTCCACAGCTAAGTGGCGGCACATTGCTTCGTGTCTTACCACTCACTTAGTAAGGTCTTTGCTTGTTAATATTGTTTGACCATATCTAGAATAAAAAGGGTTTGAAAATGGGCTTCAGCAGTGTAAAGTAATCATTTTCCAAAATCATTTATTTAAAACTGGTAGTTAGTTTGTCTATAATAAATTTGTAAAGATGGTAATTTTCAAAAGGCTAGTGCGAATGACTTTAGTTTTCGTATATTCAAAGTGTGAAAAAAAATGTTAATAAAATCAAACACATTAAAAAGTAGCTGCTCTTTTGTGTTTTCCTTCTAAATTTTTCTGAAAAAAGAATGTACCATTCTTGTTGTAAGTGGGTCAAATAGATATTCAGCATCTGACAATGTTGAGTGCAACTCATAACTTTTTTTCCTATATACTTATTCTGAAAACTGATGAAAAAATATTCTACCTGTTATCTCAGCTTCTAATAGTGGAACATTTTATAAGAACCTAGCGATTGCACAACTATTTTACTTTCTTTACTTTCTACCATTGCTTTCTTAACTACTTTTACAAAAACCTATGTCAACCTTTAATAGCTTATCAAAAAACTACTTTTACAAAAACCCATGTCAACTTTTAATAGTTTAGAAAAGAACTTATATCTATCTTAAAATTTAATTATTGTTTCTTTTTTTCAAGTCATCTAATCTGGATCAAGAAGTAGCTGAACTAAATCTACCACAAGAATTTCCACCTCCAGGAGAAATTCGTGATGGTGGTGCCGCCCCTTTTGATGCACACGAACACGACAGTGATGCAGATAACAATTCTTCAGAAGGGGAATCAGGCGAGCATTCAGAAGAGGATTCAGAAGAAGATCGAGAGAGTGGCGGTGTCCTTTCTAACCCAGGACACGAAAATTACTCTGCTACAGACCAGGAACAAGGAGTTTCTGAGCCAATGCTATGTGAGGGTGGTGCCTCCTCTTTTGATGCACAAGAACACGATAGTGTGGAATCAGAAGACTATTCAGAAGGAGATCAAGAGAGAGGCGCTCCACTTTATAAACCAAAACATGTAAATTACGTTGCTAACATTTCTTCAGAAGAGGAATCAGGAGATGATTCAGAAGAAGGTCCAGAGACGGGCGTCGCCATTTCTAACCAAAAACATGTAAATTACATTACTAATAATTCTTCAGAAGAGGAATCCGAAGAGGAATCAGATGATTCAGATTCTTTGCCAGAACTCGAAAATTACGTTGCTCCAGAACAGGAACAACGAGTTGCTGAACTAAATCTGCCAGAAGAGGGATCAGAAGAGGATTCAGAAGAAGACCAAGAGAGAGACGTTACTCTTTCTATGTCAAGATTCGAACCGAGACCAAGAATTATTGAGCTAAATCCACCACAAGAATTTCTATCATTAGGAGACATTCTTGAGGGTGGTGCTTCCTCTTTAGTTACAGAGGAACACGATAGTGATGGAGAGAACAATTCTTCAGAGGACAAATCAGAAGAGGGACCAGAAAAGGATTCAGAAGAAGATCAAGAGAGATGCCCTGCCCTTTCTAACCCAAAACACATAAATTATGTTGCTACCAATTCTTCAGAAGAGGATTCAGATTCTATGCCAGAACTCGAAACTTATGTTGCTTCAGAACAGGGACAAGGAGTTGCTGAACTAAATCCACCACAAGAATTTTCACCCCCAGGAGAAATTTGTGAAGCTGGTACCTCCCATTGTGATATACAGGAACACGATAGTGATGCAGATAACAATTCTTCAGAAGAGGTATCAGAAGTGAACTCAGAAGACGATTCAGAAGAAGATCGAGAGAGAGTGGTTCCCCCTTTTAAGCTACAATACATAAATTACGTTGCTAACAATTCTTCAGGAGACGAATCAGAAGAGGATTCAGAAGAAGATCAAGAGAGGCACGCTGCCCTTTCTATGCCATCACTCGAAAATTACGTTGCTCCAGAACAGGGACAAGGAATTGCTGAACTAAATCTACCACAAGAAATTCCACCTCCGGAAGAAATGCGTGAAGGTGCTGCTGCATCGGTTGATACACAGGAACACAATAGAAATGCAGAGAAAAATTCTTCGGGAGAGAAATCAGGACAGGAATCAAAAGAGGATTCAGAAGATCGAGAGAGAGGCGTTGCCCATTCTAACCCAGGACATGAAAATTACATTGCTCCAGAACACGGACAAGGAGCAATTCGAGAGGCGGGCACTGCATCTCCTGAACAAATGGCGGAATACAGTGATTCTGAGGAAGACAGTTATTCAGAGGAAGACAGTGATACAGAGGAAGACAGTGATGCAGAAAATATTCCTCCAGTAGTAGGAGGAGGAGCAATTCAAGAGGGGGGTATTATCCCTGATGATCCAGAAGACCGAGATAGTGATGCAGAGAATATTCCTCCAGAAGTGGGACCAGCAGGCATTCCAGAAAGAGGCGCTGCTCTTGATGATGCAGAGGACAGAGACAGTGATGCAGAGAATATTCCCCCAGAATTCAGAATAGGTCTTGCCTATAGGGATTCAGAGGACGAAGATAGTGATATAGAGATTATTCCTCCAGAAGTGGGACCAGCAGGCATTCCAGAAAGAGGCGCTGCTCTTGATGATGCAGAGGACAGAGACAGTGATGCAGAGAATATTCCTCCAGAATTGGGACCAGGTGTTGCCTATATGGATTCAGAGGATGAAGATAGTGATGCAGAGAATATCCCCCCACAAGGGGCCCAAGGACCAAGACAAGGACTATATCTTTATGTGCCCCATGGTAATGAATTTGTATACACGTTTCTTCTCAGTTTTTTTACCTTGCAAATTTTGCAAAAGTTATTAAAATTTCAAAAATGCTTACATTTCAGATTTGAAAAATATTATACACTTAGACAGTGAATGTTTAGTAAAAATTTTACGAAATATTATATGTCTCCACAAAAGTTCTTACCAATTGAGACATTTTTTTTTTATTGCTTGTCTTGTAAATAAGAAAATCTTTTCCCCAAAAACGTTTTGCTTAATTCAAAGGTTCTAGTTCATAAAAAAAAACAACAATTCTAATTGTTTTATAAACAGGAAACAAAAACAGTTTGAAAGTTATATTTGATGCTGACTAAATAAAAATTATTTTTGGTATTATTCGGAGCGACATCTTGGCGCAATGTGAATTTTTCATACAAAAACGTCGTCTTGTTTTCTCATAAGAAAAAGCATACCTCAATGGAGCAGTCTAAATTAGATTTTTACATTCTTCTCTAAAATTGTAGGAAGAGAAAAAAAGGTGTTTTGTGGGTATTTTTTTTAAATGAGGGGTAGCTGACAGAAACATTTCATTTGTTTTCTATGGTTAAAAGATGACAAACAATAACAGCCCTAGTCCAATTCTCATAAGAATTCTCTGCGAATAAAATTTTTAGTGAATTTTATTAAGAAATTTCACTATTAGAAAGATCATGATAGTGAGACTTGCTCACCAGTTGAACTTACATAAAAGGTAATCGTACCAATAGGGAGATAATATTATTTCGCAAAATTATAATACCAAAATTATGTTGGGAGTTAATTTGTAATTTGAAAATACTTATTTAAAATGTTGTGATTTCGATATTTTGCGCCAAGATTTGATGGTTTTCTGCCACTTGTCACACAATAATTTGTTAATTTGCATAATACTCTTTAACAGTTAATAATTACATAAACAAAGTGTAATGAAAATTATTACTGAACCCCACGTTGTGGAGACAGTGTAAAGAAAATAAAATTGACCCCATTGTTTGAGTGCCAGTATAACGTAAAATTTTATTTAACTCTAATAATGACTGTAATAAACATAATATATGACACAAAATATCTCAGGGTTTTGAGTTCAGGCACTAGTGGTTGGTTGGTTTTAAGTGGTACAAATAAAATCAGGCATTATTAATAACATTGTTTATTTAAAAAATTATTGACTATATAATGCAGTTGGTTAAATTTAATGAATTATATGAAAGAAAAGAGATTTAATTAAATACTGGTGACACTATAAGGATGCATTGTGGAGCACAGTCTATACAAGAAAATGAAAGCCACAGATAAACAATGCACTTAACTTTCAGCCCCAGGTCGAAGGGGTCCTTCTTTAACGATGTTGTTGAAGGAAACTCCTTATTGATGTTGTCCTGGGAGTCCTTGCTAACGGTGGTGTTGAAGCGGCTCCTTGCTGACAGCGTTGTTGTTGAAAGCCTCAACGGTGACGTTTAGGGCTGCTTCCCTACCAGCGAGAGATTTAATTAAATACTGGTGACACTATAAGGATGCATTGTGGAGCACAGTCTATACAAGAAAATGAAAGCCACAGATAAACAATGTACTTAACTTTCAGCCCCAGGTCGAAGGGGTCCTTCTTTAACGATGTTGTTGAAGGAAACTCCTTATTGATGTTGTCCTGGGAGTCCTTGCTAACGGTGGTGTTGAAGCGGCTCCTTGCTGACAGCGTTGTTGTTGAAAGCCTCAACGGTGACGTTTAGGGCTGCTTCCCTACCAGCGGTGTGGTTGAAGCGTGCTTCCCTACCAACGGGGATGTTGTTGAAGGGGTCCTGCCCTAATGATGGTGTTGTAGGTTCCTCCCTAATGTACAGGTTGTGTGGTTGCTCCCTAACGTACAGGTTGTGTGGTTGCTCCCTAACGTACGGGGTGCCATTTAAGCATGCTGCTCTCGGATTGAAATTTAATGGTTATATTTCATCTTTCAAGGTCGATTTAGAAGAGTGCCTTTCATGTGTCGCAGGGGTATTTAACGGTTCGCTTATCGCGGACACGTCATAAAATTAGCTCGAACGCAGGCGTGCTTTCATGAGTCCAACGTATGGTAGAGGAATTGAGTGCAGAGTTTGTCGTCACTGAGGGGACTTGGACGCTGACGTCACAAGAAGGGTCGATTCAGAAGCTTAAAAATAAACAGCGTTGACGCGTGTGACATGTTACACTTGACATATTACAAAAGAAATGGTTTTTATGATAGAAACTTTTTATAGTGGCGTTAACAATGTAACATTTATTCAATGGCCAAAGATTTACACAATATAGACAATCATTCCCATAGCATTACAAAAGCTACATAAACAATACAGTACAAATTAAAAGTCCAGATATACCTGCAGTATAATAAAAAATATATAAAACTAAATTTGTACAACATAAAGACTGCTGACAGGCAAAAATACAAAATCTTATAAAATAATAAAGAACAACAGCCGGCTGTGAACAATTTAATGCTTTATGAAGCACGGGTCATTGAGTTACTCCGCCACACTGTAGTAAGCCTTGCCAATTATAAATTCCTTCAAGCTAGTTAAAAAAAAAATTAGACTAATTTTTTTTTATACGCTTCTGGTAGCTTGTTAAAGATAATAATCGACCTATATGATGGACTATTTTCACAAAAAGTTGTTCTATGAACCGGAATCTCAGATACCAAGTCACCGCAGGTGTTGTAACTATGGTACGAGCCTATAGTGCTTAAATTTTTATTTCGTTTTGCATCTAGTAAAAGTTGGTAAATATACATACAGGAGGCAATCATTATTCCCAGAAGGGGAAAAGGCCCTCTACAGTTCGTTTGCATGGTGTTTCTTGTTATAAAACGAATTGCTCTTTTTTGCATTCTCAACACCCTCACAATGCCAGAAGTGGGACTCCACCCTAGAATTATGTGAGATATTCACGAGTGCATGTGTGTAGAAGTAGAATAACTTTAACACACCAAGGTCAACAGTATCACTCGGCTGTTTGATTCTATAACAAGCCATCGAAAGCTGTCCACACAATCCATCAACGTGAGCCAACCACTCTAGTCTGTAGTCCAATGTAACTCCCAAGAACTTTGATTGAATAGTATTCATCATTTAAGAACCTCCAAGAGAAATCACAGGATTACCCGAAGAATATCCAGCAGCCGAAATGTCATAGCTGAGGCATAACGATTTAAAATATTGATTTAGTTCCTCTAAGACAACTTTTGCCTTCTCCGATAATGACGAAGCGTTTATACTAGTGACTGGCACTGCTGTATCATCCACAAACAATATACAGCCATTAAGCGACAAATCCAAAACATAGATTAAATAGAGGGAAGGGCCCAACTCAGAACCCTGTGGCACACCCCTTTTTACCGCCAATACGTCTGAATTTATAGCTCCAAGGGAGACAAAGTTTGCCTCCCGCTAAAATAACTGATTAACCAATCAAGAGCCACTCCTCTGACTCCAATGAACTCAAGCACATCATGATCCCCTAGTCGAAAGCCTTGTACAAGTCCAAAAATAGACTCAAACAAGACTCACCCCCATCAGTACCGTAAAGTTCATCTAAAAAATTAATTATTGCAGTATTCGTGGAGCGCCCCACACGAAATCCGTGCTGAGCACCAATATAAGTAAATGATGTTTCAGAAAATAATCCATCAGCCTTCTAGTCACGATTTTTTCAAATATTTTAGAGAAAAAGTTAACCTCAGTGATAAGTCTGTAGAAATTAGGCTTTTTATGTGAACCTTTTTTATGTAGGAATTATTTTTGAGTTCCTTATGGCAGCGGGTAATTTTCCATGGGTTGGGAAGTTACGAATTATCGCAGAAAGAGGCACAGACAGCTCTGAAGCACATAGCTTTAACACAGCAGAGAACGGTCCATCCGCACCAGTAGAATGTGAAGTTTTCAAAGATTCACTTACACGTTCCACCTCCGTCTCTGTCATTGGAAACATAAAAAACAAACGAGAACACCTAATTTGGTGATGATGCTGATTACCACCAGAAGCCAGCACAAGATTGTTAGTGCTGGTATTAAAATGTTTATTAAGAATTTCTGCGCATTTGCCCACATCCGTCATAATCTTACCATCCATCTCCTGGGTGGAAATGTGTGAGTTCCCCGACGTTTGCCCAATATTTCCCAAGCTGTTATGTTATTTTTGCATTGGATAAGTAAACGTGTAATGCCGCTTTGCTGTCTTTAATACTTTCCTATAAGTCTTTGTATTTTTTGTAGTACTCCAGCAGAGACGCACCAACACATAATGAAAGCATATATAAATTTTTGAGTGTGTGAGATGATTTTTTAATGCCCTCTGTGATTCAGCCCACATCACACCGACCGCCTGCCTTGATAACCCTGCCTGTCTCTGAAAATGCCTTACCAAAACACTTATTTACCACAAAAAAAACATTATATTGAAGATTGACATCTTCAGGAGCCAAAATATCATCTCATGTCAAAGCACGTCTTAATTGTATGAAATGAAGTTTATTATTTACATTTTTTAAACGTGTCTTTATCACCTTGTTATCAGAAGCAATATTGTTTGTAAATATACACTCTGGCCAGGTTGATCTGAAAGTCTATTATGTTCACTCATACAACATCTCATTTGGTAAGCAAACATTGTCGATACAGTTCAACACAGGTGTTGGCTCTTTGATAACAGGCTGCAAATAATATGTATCTAGTATGTCTATTATTTCTGTTAATTCTTTAGATGGTACCAGAAAATTTCAATTAAAGTTGGAACATAATATAATCTGGTGTTATTTATATTTATTACTCAAGGTATCCAACAATAACTGCAAATCTTTAACAGAAACATACCTGCTTCCCAAATGTATGTCGTTATTAATGTACCAGTGCTCTGATACACATACCATTTCATATTCTTTTACATTAAGTAATAGCTCCAATTCATTAACCTTATTGCCCAGAGACTCCATGTTTTGGTTAAATATCGAAAGTTGCTTAATACTCAACGTGAGTTTTAATTTTCTTACTCCTGGGTACAAAACTTATATACACATGTACCGCTGGGTCAGAAAGTTGGTGACATTACTTTAATTAAATTACACTCATCTACACAAATGTGAAAGACGAGTAATACTCTGGATGTTTGGAATTTAGTTTTTCACACATAATCTCCGGACATATGGGCTTAAAATAATTCAAAACATCAATATTCTTTGTGCCTGGAGTAAGCTTATAGACATGTAAACTAACACGTTTGGGAACCGCCTTCAGTCCAGAGGCGTTATCACAGTTACCAATAATTGGTCAATTCTGCTTCTTCAGCAGTTTACACGACATTGCAGTTTTCAATTATTCTCAACTTTTGTCAGTATTCATATCAACAGAGAAGTAATCTGTTTAGATTTAGCAGCAACCATAGCCTTTTCAACTGCCGTAAATACCTGGCAACAGTTACCCTACTATCAGCTTCGCTTTCTGCCTGAGTCGAGGTGGACTCATTGAAAGCCTTGCCATTTCTCTGAGCACTATTAACATATTTCTTTACACTCTTGCCTCTGAAACCTTGACTTGTACCTTTCCCAGTCACTTGTAGCTCCGACGGGACATATATTTCACACTCAACATTAGTTTGTGCAGAGTTCGTGATTTGTTTGCCGTAAAGTTTGATAACAGACCAATACCTTCTACAATTACCATCTAAAAGTATGTACAGAAATTTGAAAAGTGTGCAAATATTTCTGTAGAATAAGAAGTTAGGGGTGGTGAGTAGGAAAAATTTCAATTTCTTTTTTTATTTTTTTTATTTTTTTATTTCAACAACACACTACGAGGGCTTACAGCCTAAATACTATCGTACCGTGGGTGTCCACAAGGAGGAAAGAGGCAACTTGTTAATTCTGGACTTGAAGCTTTGGAGGTTCGGGGGAGAAGGAAAAACATGTGCCGGCAAGGAATTCCACAACTTTGAAGTCCTCGATGACCTGGACAGTAAAAGGGTGCATTCGCTCTGTTCCCCTGGTAGATCTGTTGGGGGCAGCAGGTGAAGGAACTATGGAAGAAAGCTCCTCTGAGCACTGCCCGTGCAGATATCTGTAAAAGAGGGAGAGGTCACCAATGGCACGTCTGTGGGCAAGGAATCGCAGCCTTTGGGTGAGGGTAGGGTCACCGATGAGACGTATAGCTCTCTTCTGAATGGAGTCCAGGATAGCGAGTGTAGAAGCGGCAGCAGCACCACAGATGTGGGAGCAGTATTCGAGGTTTGGTCTTATTTGTGAAGTGTATAAGGTATAGAGATTAGCTGGTGAAAAGTATTTGCGAGCCCAGGAGAGGAAACCTAATTTCTTAGCAGCTGCTTCTGCAATTGATGTGACATGTTGATACCAATTCAAATTCCGATCCACAGAAATGCCAACAAGTGAACAGGACTCATTACTTTGAATAATTTGGTTGTTCATTGTGATTGGTCTAGGGCTTGTGTATCTCTTATGAGAAAGAAAGCAAGACTGTGATTTGGTGGGGTTGTATTGTACAAGATTTTTACTTCCCCAGTCTAATATTTTTTGGAGATCCACGGAGATAGAACTCTCCATGAGTCTGCGATCCTCATCTAATTGGGCTAAAGAGACAGGCTTAGAATATTGTATATTTGTGTGGAGGGTGCTGTCGTCCACGTAACTGTGAACTGGGTTGGATGTGCTAGAGAGGAGGTCATTGATGTAGAGAAGAAACAAAGTAGGGGCTAAAGCTGAACCTTGAGGAACTCCTGCATTAATTGGATACAGTTTAGAGGGAATGGCCATCCACGACAACAGAAATGCTCCGGTTGGAGAGAAAATTTGCTGTCCAGGTACAGAGTTTTGGTGGTACGCCATAGGCCGGAAGTTTATTAAGCAGCGCTGCGTGCCAGACCTGGTCGAATGCTTTGGATATGTCTAGAGCGACAATCTGGGATTCACCGTGTAGTTCCATAGACTTGTTCCAAGAATGGGTGACAAAGAAAAGGAGGTCGCCAGTTGATCTGCGCTGACGGAATCCATACTGCCTGTGGTGGATTAGACTGTTTTTCAAGAAATTTTAGTAATTCGGTGTTTATATACTTTTCCATCACTTTAGAGACGACTGAAATGGGAGAAATAGGCCTGTAGTTGCTGGGAAGCGCTTTGGATCCTTTCTTGGGGACGGGTTGTACTCAACAGTTTTCTAGGGAATATGCCTCTATTGTAAGATGTCTGAAACAGACGAGTCAGGACAGGAGCAAGTTCTGGTGCGCATTTTTTGAGAACAATTGCTGGGATCTCGTCAAGGCTAGAGGCTTTCCTGGTATTAAGAGAAGATAGCATCTTTCGTACCTTTTTTGTTTTGAAAATGATATCCGTCATCTTGTGCGCGACATTGGGGACTGTTGGTGGTTGAACATTTGGAGGTGGGTTGAGAGTAGAATTTCCAGCGAACAGCGAGGCAAAAAGTTCAGCCCAGGGCTGTAGAAACAATTTCATCCCCTGAGACAAGAGGTGGGAACATGCTCTTGCAAAAATTATTCCCAATAGATTTAGCAAGAGTCCAGAAGTGTTTGCTGCCATTGGAGCTTGAGAGGACTTTGTTTTTGATGTGGTTAGTAAACGAGTTTTTTGCCACAGAAAGAATGCGGACATAGCAGTTTCTTGCGTCGTTAAATGCTTGACGGTTTTCTTGACTGGGATTGTGTAGAAGCGTTTTGTGAGCTTTGACCTTTTCAAATCTGGCCTTGTCACAGGATTTAGAGAACCAGGGCCTTTGAGTGGCTGAAGAGGTTTTCTGTGTATACGGAATAAATAATTCCATGCCAGCTTGGATAATTTCGGTGACGTTTTGTGAGATATCGGAGGGGCCAGGATGAGAGAAGCAGACAGACGCCCATGGAAATGAGGAAAAGTAATCTCGCATTTGGTTCCAGTTCGTGGAGTTGTAGTGCCAAACGATACGTGGGTGTGATGACTGTGTGACCTCGGGTTGCATTGCGCAGGAGGCAGTGACCATGCCGTGGTCTGAGCGACCAAGGGGGGCGGTGACTGATATCTTATAGCAGTCAGGATTTGTAGTAAGAAGGAGATCTAAGGGATTTGAGCTGTGTGTTGGGATGCGAGGAAAGTAAGTAGGTTGCTGAACCATATTGGCTAAAGAATTGCTGACTGCAAAGACCTCCGCTGCTCTTCCTTGTGGATCGGTTTTTGAGGATCCCAGCCATTCCTTATTATGGACATTGAAGTCACCAAGAATAGTGACCTCGTAGGAAGGATATTTAGAAATCAGATGGTCGGTTTTTTCAGAAAGGTACTCAAAGAGCTGGACAAAGTTGTCAGAAGGTGACTGGTAAATGCAACAGATGAATTTAGTTGCAGCCCTGAGTGAGTTTGATCCATAGTATGTCTTTTCTTCCAGCTTCTAAATTGGGGAGTCTGGTGCAGGGTAGATTGCTACGGACGTACGCGCACACGCCTCCATGCAATCTAAAGGAAGTAAGGAGCTCATACCCCGGGAAATTAAGGTGATTAGTGGCTGTTTTGGCACTGATTTGGGTTTCGGTGAGGAAGAGGAGTTGGGGCCTATTAGCGTGGAGGAAATGGTGGACGGAGTTCAGGTTAGAATTTAGACCACATATATTGGAGAAGGATATGTTAAATCTTGATGTTGGCGCCCCCTGTACACCCCTCTCCCGGAGATCCGAATGGAGGGGTGTTTTGCCTCCGGAATCTTTTATACAAGGAGGAGCCATCATCATTTTTGCTTATAAGGGAAACCGACTCATACACCAGAATGGGAAACGTCCGTTGGGACTTTACCGGCCCCTTGATGTAAGGGGTGGTACCTCCTCGGGCATGAAAAAAATCCTTTACTATCACGTAAAGGAAAAATCCACTACCACCTACCATATTGCAAGTATACTACACCAGCCAGCCATTAAAGAGCTTACCAGCTCTAGAACTTACTGAACTTTCTATAACAGAATATTGAAAAATATTATATCGTAGGTAATGGACAGATAGTTGATAGTTTAGAAGAATGCGTTTTGGCGATACTAAAAAATGTGTTGTAGATGCGGTTTAACAACTGGCTGCTTAGTTGTCGCAGTAGATATAAAACTGAGTCTACGCCTCTCAGATGTTTGCAGTGTGTATGCAACAGAGCTTACCACTGTCCTTAAATATTCCCACACCAGGTCGATTATCTGCTGCGACTCATTGTCAGCTGTCAATGCCATAAGAACACTTTACAACAAACATCCTATTGTGCAGACATGCTTAAAATGGAAAGGGAAATATCCCAGTGGGCAAAATCAACAGTATTAACATGGGTGCCATCTCACTCTGGTATAAGAGGCAACAGAGAGGCAGACAACTTAGCTAACAGAAAAATTGTGAAAAAAATAATCCAGATCATGAGTTGATTGTACATACAGACCTTCAAACTCGTTTAAAATACACTGTTTACGAAGAATGGCAACACATATGACTGAATGCTCAAACTAAGCTTAGAAACATAGAACCCACCATTCAAACAACAAACATAACCAACCTAAATAGACGAGAACTTATTATTTTCAGAAGGCTAAGGATTGGACATACTATGCTTATACACAAACACTTCCTAGAAAAAACTGAACCACCATTGTCCAGCCACTGTAGTAATCAACTCATATCTGGCACTTAAGAAAAATATCAGTGATATCCTCAGTTTGTCCGGCACTAATGACCTGTTGAGACTAATTTATTTCTTGAAAGCCACTAATATTTACGACCCATTGTAACTTAAGATTACACAAGATTTTATCCAATACTTATGTTATATTAAGTTAGACTACCGTTAGTGTTCTAACTTGTGTACAGATTTTTTGTTTTTGTTTTGTTTCTTTAATTTAGGTCTATTTCCGCGGCTATGGCCAATCACCGACGCCAGGGAGCAGTTTAACCTCACTATCCTGGAAATTTTGCCGAACACCCTGCCTTTCTGTAAGGAGGGTAGGGACCTTTAACGTGCCCAATATTTCATAGACACGGGATAGACGGTTTAATGCCCCCCTCCGAAGGGCGGAATTTCCAGACATTCAACTTGCTCAAATACAATGCCACAACCTCGGTTGATGTTATTGTTACAGTATGTACTGAAAAAGTGAAAGCAGAACCCTTGGAGCAAACCCAGTACCCTTCGGTTTAAAGGCACAAGTTCTTACCGCTGAACCACGTGAGGCTCTATTGTGTACAGATGTATTTTTCTTTTTTGTCGGTGCCAATGGCTACTATTGTCGAGGCACCTATTAAGACTAAAGAAATGTGGATCCATCATTGAGTGTAAGGCAAATATCTCTTGAAGTGTGTTTCTCCAAATCACGGGTGCGGTGGATACTCAAGAAGTACAGGTATCATCACTATAAGCCTTAGTGTCATCAAATGTCCAAAATACACGACATTGGGCACAGGAAAGTTCGAGAATTACTATTCCTACCAGTATCATCAAAAGATTGGTCCATTTAAAATTGAGGGAAATTTGAATGCGTAGAACTATTTAGATTTATTAATAACGAGGTTAGGAGCTGCCCTAGATGAAGTTACAAGGGAAAATAAGGAGATCTGGTTCCAACAAGAGGGCTGTCCTGCACATTTTCACACAGATGTAAGAACTTTTATGAAATTTTGTATACATGTTACATTAATAGAAACATACCGATTGAAGTTTTCATGTTGATTGGAATATAAGGTAATAAGGATTTTTAACAAATATTCTACAAGATCAAAACTATAATGGATTATTAAATGGTCTAAAAATAGTAGCACTTGTACGTCTTTGGGTATTGACCAATTACTAGGTAAGAAGCAAATGTTTAATTTGTCCAAATTAAATGTCTAAATTGACGATTTTTAAGCAAAGATCCTGGAGCCGATGTAATTAGCAAAAGGTAAATGTTGCGTGAAATGTGTTTTAAGTCATAGATTTCTGTTTCAAGAGTTACTTTTCCTCATTTAATTAAAATCTTTGCAGAAAATTTCTTTGAGATATACTCTTTTTGGCAATGGATATTATATTATGGAACAGTCGATTATTTTTAGAGTGGTGGCCGGTACATAATGTCAGATTCAATGCATTTTTAATTCAGGATCTGAAACACGTACAGCTTTTGGAGAATATATTTATCTATGGGAGAACATATTTATCTATGGGAGAACAAAATATTGTGTGACATGTGTTGGATAAGTTATAGTGTTTGTTTAAATTATTACCTCATTTGATTTGTCTAAAATATACAATTGAAAGTAGACTTTTTGGCAGTCTTTGGAATAGAATAATGTAATGTAATGTTGCAAAAAAAGTCTGGATATAGGAAGTGCCTTATGGAAACGAATTTTTATAAAAATACTTATAATTATTATTCAATTTCGCATTAAGCAGAAGTTTTCAATTTTGCTACATAGTAAGGCCTTCAATAAGGCAGCATGGGTAAGTACATTTTATAAAAATAACAGCTTCAGAGATTACAAATTTGTTTTTGAAACAACCTGTTTTTAAACTGATAGGATTGGGTTGGCTAACATGAAACCATCCAAGTGATTTACAAGGGAAAATACATGCCATGTTTATAATTGGCAGGTACAGCCTTTTTGTATATAGCCTAAATAAGTTCGTTGGGTAGCCCGATCAGATCAGTTTTTCCAGGATACATATAAAATTTTCTTCTGGAGAGGCTTTGTCATTTTAATAATATTTCTAAGGCAAGTTTCCTTTTCTAGTTTTTTAGAAAGTTGAATTTTCTTCATTTAAAGTTTTTCTTAAAAGGGGAGCACAAAATGAAAAAGTTTTATATGATAAAGACAATTCATTCAATTTTATTTACAAAAGAAAGTATATTCTGGGTTAAGGTACCAAGAGATACGAACAAATTAGAATTAAAGTTTTGAACAAAAAAAAAACTTGAAAAATCTAAGACGGAATATATTTAAAAATTGATGGTTACATTCTAAATACAGATATATAGACTATTTCTCTGGCTTCACAAAGGTTTGTGTTCTTCGTAACTGGTTTCGCTGTTTAAATAGCATTATCAGATAGAGAACAAAACAAACCTTTTTGAAGCCAGAGAAATAGGCTCTATGTCTGTATTTAGTATGGAATAGTTTCACCAAGCAAGGTAAGGGCAACAACAATTAACCAATGGTTACATTGTTTGTGTATTTTTGACAAATAATAGGCACCAAAACTAACTACAAACTGACAGATTTAATAACCTAAGATTTTCTGACATCGTGAAATGCATGCTCTGCTTCAGTATGCAGAATTTGTAGTTATTTTTACATTTTATTATTATATGTCTAAACTTCTACTAATTATTTAACTAATATTTTTTTGTGGAAACCCATTCTTATTCCGGACTTTAATCTTTTTTTCATCAACTTTATGATTTAGTTGAATTTTAATATGATTTGCCTATTGGTACTTAGATTTTAAATCATTTTGTATTTGTGTAATTGTCATTTTATTAATTTTGCTGACATCCACTAATTTTACTAATTGTTCTGTAATTGGGCTTTTGACTATTATTATTGTTCACTTAGCCCGAAGAACTTTCACACTCCCTACATGTGAAAATTCGTGAGGCTTACCGCTGTCTGCATTGCCTTGTAAAATTACTCTCCAAGGCCCAGTGGCTTACTGTTGTCTAGAAGATCCTGCGAAACGACACCAGTTGATGATATGATTATCGGGATCACTTGGACACTATCTGCCCTCCACTGTCTCTTCACTTGGATCTCAACACAACCGTTGTTATTTTATTATTAACATTATTCCTAGATTACGATTGTCAGAATTGAAACAGCCCAGACTTGTGTTATGGAAGGCGATTCAGCCAATGGAAACTCAAGTAGCGCCGGTTCAAACATGCGCGAAATTTAAATTCAGATCATTGAAGGGGTATCATTTCTTTTATAAAAAATAAGTCAAATAAATGCAAGTCCAAAACCAGAACAAGGTCACACGTCAGCGGACACTGACACTCACCATGCTGAAGTCTTTTCCTAATATTCCGTGAATCATTCACTGCCTAATAATGTTAGAGTTGTTCAGATTAAATGGTTATTCATGCAAATCTTCAATTTCAAGCGCTAACGTGTGAAAATAGACAGCGTTTACAAATATGTAGTAAGCCATGAAAATCTGGAAACAATTTGTGAAATTTTTATGGGGCTACTGTAACGATTTAAATGTAGTTTGGTGAAGATAATAAATACTTTTACATTTACTTTTTTCATTACAGCTTATATCTGACATTAAAAATAATTTACCTGCACTTTCACAACAAAATCAATCTGGCATGAAAATAATAGTTTTCATGATATATGTACTGATTAAATATCAAAAATTGATTTACCATTAACTGTTCACGAAACATCAGCACTTATGGGGCAATAATTGGCTAAACAACTTTTGATAAAGTTTTGCTGTTTATCTCCTTGTCGTCTTAGTCACTTTGCAGAGTGTCATCATATACTTATTCCAATCCTTTACTCAGTTAAATTGGCAAATAATAACACATTACAATGATATATGTTTATATTACACTAACGACTAATAAACAAACCAACTTCAAAAATTATACGAATTAAACACACAGAAAGAGAACAGTAGATTAAGGAACTTGCCTCCTCAATTGCAAAGTGTATGAGATAGCGGGACTCAAAACCTAATTTTGAAATTGCCATGAAGAGATCCCTAACATTCTATTGACTGATATATTCTCCATAATATAAGTCTGGGCTGTTTCACTTCTTGCATTACAATCACTATCTATTCTACTCCAGAATATGTGTAATTCAAATAAAACAATCTCTTGTGGCATTTTTTCGTTATAAAATGGTATATTTGGTATCTTCCTGTGTCCTTTGTTGCATATTATGTTACATACTTCAAACATTGTAATTCATTACAATTAAACCATTTTTCTGACAGAAATCCAGGATCGTCTCTTTTCTGTAATTCATTTTTCCCTTTACAAATTTTTCAGCTATTCCTCTTTTCATGTGTTAGCCAACTACCAGATTAAAGTCCCTTGTTAGTGAATGTTTTAAAAAAAAATTACTAATGGGGAGATCCGTGTTTATATATATATATATATATATATATATATATATATATATATATATATATATATATATATATATATATATATATATATATATACATATACATATACATATACATATACATATACATATACATATACATATACATATACATATACATATACATATACATATACATATACATATACATATACATATACATATACATATACATATACATATACATATACATATACACTTTATTTGTTTGCTGTACGTTTGTGATTTCTTATTGGTTTGCGTGGACTGCAGTTTCGAACCGTCCCGGTTCATCATCAGCACGCTACTGGCTGCTATCGCTCCTGTCTGGTCTACGTCGGAGATTGTAGGTGGCGCACGCGCCGTGAGCTTCTAGTGGTCGGTTTCCTGTTCTCTGATTGGTTGTGCCTTCGGACTGTGTCGTGTGTATCGGTCTTCTGTCTTGATCACTGTGGTTTAATAATTTGTCTATTTGTATGGCCTTTATTAAGTTTTGTTTAAATGTTTGTACTTGGATTTGTTCTGGCATTAATTGTTTTCTATTGTTTGTTTGTTGAATGTAGTATTGTTCCCAGATTTCCATTTTTTTGTGGTCTTTAACATGTTTCATTAGTTTTAATTGGGTGATGTCTGGTTTTTGGTGTTTTGTGCCGTGAATGTGTGTAGCTACGTTTGATTTGTAGCTAGGTATGTGGATTTTATCCAATGCTGTTATATGTTCTTTGAATCTTGTTTCTATTGATTTCTTTGTCATTCCTATATATTTTTTATTGCATGTGTTACATTCTATTTGATATATTCCGTTTAATTCATGTGGGTTGTGTTCTTGTTTTTTATTTATTTTGTTTATTATTTTGTTATTGGTTTTGTAGCTCATTTTTAAGTCATATTGTTTGAGTGTTTGTGTTATTTTTTTGATGTGGTGGTTATAAGTGAATGTTGTGTATTTTGTGTTTGTTTCCGGTGTTTTGTTTTCGGTTTTGTTGATTTGTTTGTTTTTGATTTGTTTTACTAGCTTTTCTATTGTTTTTTTGTTGTATCCATTTCTTTCTGCTATTTGTATTATGATGTTGTACTCCTTTTCTCGTTCGTCGTTATGAAGTGGTATATTTAGCATTCTGTTTATTAAGTATCTGTATGCGGCCATTTTGTGTGTATGTGGGTGTAGTGAGTGTTTAGGTATAGTGATGTCTGTTTGTGTGGGTTTTCTGTATATTTTGTATTCAAGCTGGTTTTCTTTTCTGATTAGTGTTAAGTCTAGGAAGTTTATGGTGTTGTTTGATTCTTTTTCTATTGTAAATTTTATGTTTCTGTTAATTTGGTTTATTTTTTCGAGGATATTGTCTATGTTGGTTTTTTGATTGTCGTATATTATTAATATATCATCGACGTAAGCATTATGGCAGAAATATACATACAACAGTTAGAAGATAAAATCAACACCATCATAAAAGAGACAGACCCAAACATTAAATGGATAAGATACGTCGATGATATATTAATAATATACGACAATCAAAAAACCAACATAGACAATATCCTCGAAAAAATAAACCAAATTAACAGAAACATAAAATTTACAATAGAAAAAGAATCAAACAACACCATAAACTTCCTAGACTTAACACTAATCAGAAAAGAAAACCAGCTTGAATACAAAATATACAGAAAACCCACACAAACAGACATCACTATACCTAAACACTCACTACACCCACATACACACAAAATGGCCGCATACAGATACTTAATAAACAGAATGCTAAATATACCACTTCATAACGACGAACGAGAAAAGGAGTACAACATCATAATACAAATAGCAGAAAGAAATGGATACAACAAAAAAACAATAGAAAAGCTAGTAAAACAAATCAAAAACAAACAAATCAACAAAACCGAAAACAAAACACCGGAAACAAACACAAAATACACAACATTCACTTATAACCACCACATCAAAAAAATAACACAAACACTCAAACAATATGACTTAAAAATGAGCTACAAAACCAATAACAAAATAATAAACAAAATAAATAAAAAACAAGAACACAACCCACATGAATTAAACGGAATATATCAAATAGAATGTAACACATGCAATAAAAAATATATAGGAATGACAAAGAAATCAATAGAAACAAGATTCAAACAACATATAACAGCATTGGATAAAATCCACATACCTAGCTACAAATCAAACGTAGCTACACACATTCACGGCACAAAACACCAAAAACCAGACATCACCCAATTAAAACTAATGAAACATGTTAAAGACCACAAAAAAATGGAAATCTGGGAACAATACTACATTCAACAAACAAACAATAGAAAACAATTAATGCCAGAACAAATCCAAGTACAAACATTTAAACAAAACTTAATAAAGGCCATACAAATAGACAAATTATTAAACCACAGTGATCAAGACAGAAGACCGATACACACGACACAGTCCGAAGGCACAACCAATCAGAGAACAGGAAACCGACCACTAGAAGCTCACGGCGCGTGCGCCACCTACAATCTCCGACGTAGACCAGACAGGAGCGATAGCAGCCAGTAGCGTGCTGATGATGAACCGGGACGGTTCGAAACTGCAGTCCACGCAAACCAATAAGAAATCACAAACGTACAGCAAACAAATAAAGTGTATATTTAAAAGTGATTACAGTGTAGTGCAATATTCCTAAAGATATACATATACATATACATATACATATACATATACATATACATCGTACTGATAACTCAAAAAATAATGGACTGATCTTGATCAAATTTGGTGAGTACCTTCCTTTTGCAAGTGGCTTGGATAAGTTCGTTAGCCAGGAAAATCGAACAGGCTTTCCCGGAAAATTTTGTGTTTTCTTTCTAAAAAATTTATATATCCGGAAATAACAAAGTGAGTGCAACCAAATTTGGTACGCGTATTTGTATTATAGTGAACCATGTACCAAAATTTAGGTCTCTAAGTTTAAAGACAAAAAAGTTACGGGCAGCTAAAGAAACGCATTTTGGAGTGCTCCTCAAAACACCAAACTCGCAATTTAAAACGTCAAAATTGGCAATGTTTAGGCAAAGAACGTCAAACAAATATGGATTGTGAAAAGTTAAGTTAAGTTTCAGATTCAACCATCATTGCCCTTTATTTGACTAAAATATTTACAGAAAATTCATTTCAAGTAGACCCTTTCTCTGATGCTTAGCTGTCGGGTTAGTTAAGTTGATGCTTTCGCTGTAGGTTTAGTGAAGTTTATGGTTTAATGGTCTATAATTTTTAGCTAATTTTCGTGGAACAAATTCGTTAATGCATTTTAGCATTTTTTATTGAAATATGATGCATGTTTGTAAGAAAAAAATCTGGGCGCAGTAAGTGCATTTTGGTAGCGAATTTTCATTAAATCCTTCAAATTTTGATAACTCAATTTGCTATTAACGTAAGGTTTGTTTGCTAGGAAACCAACATTTAAGTTTATTTTTGGAAAATTTTTGTACATTTTGAAACAGATGTAATTTTGATAAATATAGTACATTGTTTCTACTACATAGGCCATACCGGTAATCAGATTGATGCCTGCTCGCTAGCAAGAGCGTTTTGGTAGCGAATTTTCATTAAATGTTTCAAATTTCAATAACTCAATTTGCATTTAACCTAAAGTTCATTGGCTAGGAGACCAGTTTTCTCGGAAACATTTAAAGTTTATTTTCGGAAAATTTGTGTACATTTTTAAATAATTATTTTGATAAAATATGGTACATTGTTCCTACTATATAGGTTATACCGGTAACCAAATTGATGCCTGCTTGCATTAAAGCGATATATTTGTAATTAAAAACTTTTTTAATGAAAATTCACTTCCATAACGCACTTGCTGCGTCCAGACTTTTATAATTATTTGATTTTGTCTCCTTATGTTCTTACATAGTTCCCATTTAAATATCTACCATTTCCTTTTTGCTTTGTGATGTCAAGAAGTATACTTGTATTAAAACTATGTTTTGGTTTTTCATTCAGTTATTGTCATAAGTATTCTGTCCTTGTCTTTCAAGAAATTCCTTCCCAAGTCTTGTCTCTTACTATACAGGGTGTCTCATGGTGGCGGCCCATTAGAATTATTTCAGAGACTACTTCTATTGGAATTTTGAAAATTTGGGCAACAGTGTTTTCGGGAATGCCCTAGTCAAGTAAAATAATGGCGTGCACGTACCCCTCCGGTTGTACCAGAAGCTGATGTCATCTTCGTTATTTTAAATGAAGTACCCGGTATATTATATCTGCATTTTTTAATTCTACGTAACGTTTCAGATGGACTTTCATTAAGTTTCTATGTCTCTAAAACTAACTGTTTTCAAGATATTTAATTTATTTATTTTTAATTAAAAGGAATAGTAACTAATTTAAAACCATGTGTATTTCAAGATATTTAATTTTTTTCACAAAAATGAAAAGGAACAGTAACTAATTTAAAACCATGTGTATTTTCCAGTAAGAAAGATAGACTGGCTATATTCACAGGAGGACTAGCTGAAACCCCAATCTTTTCACCTTTGCTTTCAAAGTGGCTTAATTGTTTACAGGGTGGTGGAAATTTACTGCCGAGTTTAGTTAAATTCAAATCTTCATAAGTCGGTTTTCTCAAATGCAACACCCTATGTATTTTTCCATATTCTGATACCAAATTTTATTCCTTGAACGATATAAGGTTTGCTATACTTATTTCTTCAACTTTTTAGGTTACCTACTGTTTTTTATGTAATTAACAAAAATCATGTAATTTCTTGTGAGGATGGCTATGAAATTCTTAGCAAAACGTCAAAACAAACAACAAAGCTGTCACCAGTTATTCCTTGTTAGTTTCTTTGTCAATTCTTGCTTTTTGCTAGTGATTGATTCCTCAATTTTTAATAAATTTTGTTGTTTAGTTTTTACAGTTAAGGGTTTATTAATATCATTGTCCCGAAGATTAATCTGATATTTACCAGCCAAGTGAACAAGAAAACCACTGAAGACACACATTTTGTTTTAAAATTGCTTTACATTGTTTGTGTTGCGCTGCCTTGTTGTTGGTTTGTTTTCAAAATGATTCCACACTGATTTTAAACAGTGGGCACTTTTTTTGTTTACGACAAACGCACATTCTTCAGTGCCTTTCTTTATTTTATGTTTTACCTATCAACAATGTAAACATCATGAGACTAATGTACCACTAATAAATATAAAAATATATACATTATTAGATTGGGAACTCCAAACTTTCAAATTATACAAAAACAAAAGCTTACTGTTACAGGTTCCATCATAAAAAATCTGTTTTTTGCCGTTTTAGGAAATGAGACCAGTCTGAGGTGCCGTTTAGTCATAATACTGCCCGAACTAACCTTCCTGACCTATCCTGACATTAGTTTGCCTAATTAAAAAGAAATTAGAAGAAAAACAAACCCTGCCATATGTCAAGGTCATCTGGGCATAAACTCATGGTTTTCCTTCCCCTTTTTTCCTTTTAATTAGGTAAACTGTTGTCGGGGCAGGTCAGGAAGGTTAGCTCAGGCAGGATTATGATTAAATAGCACCTCAGGCAGGTCTTTTATTTCGTGTTCCTGTGATTAGTCGCTCCTTAAACTGAAATATTAATCAGGCACAAGTGCATACCGCTCCCATATACAACTTGCTGTAACTCGTACATTGTGCCACCAGATCCCGCGATGTGTATGAGTCATCAGTCACTGACACGACGTAGGTAAAATGAATCACAAAAATATTGAAGATGCCGAATTGCTGAATTTTTCAGTATTATAAGTAAATTATAATCAATCCCGAAAATACCAAAATGTTTGGTATTTGACAATTAATCCCGGGAGTCATATAACTCAGAAAAAGTCTGGGGTTTCAGGATCCAGAAATTTAGTATCTCGGTATTTGGATTTTCTAGTCACAATTATTAACAAAATAAAAATACCATTTGCAGTGATGTTAATTTTTTGCATTCAGCATTTTAATGATTTCCAGGTGAACCTGTCCGTATAGGTGATAGAGAGCGACGAGAGCACTATGCATGGGTAGATCAACCGCTTCCAGATATTCCTGTAAGGGACCCAAATGCACCTAGACCTGTATGGCAGATTATCAGAAGGGAAGACGGCATAGATGTTATTGAACGCCTGCCCAATGGCATTCCCAATGGTCTTGCCAATGGCCTTCCCAATCGCCTTCCCAATGGCCATGCTCCAATTGCTGGTGACATTCCAGATGGTGATGAAGCTGCAGGAGGTGCAGGACGTCCGCCAGGTCAAGAAATACCTAATATAGTCATTGATGATGTTCGTGAATCAGATAGTGAATCAGATGACGATCTTCAACCAATACAACTAGTGCATGGTGATTTCTTAATTATTGAATTAGTTAAACCTGATGATGAAGCAGATAGCGAACCAGTCGAACCAGAAAACAGTGAACCTGCTGTAGCTCAAATCAGCGAACCTAGTGGTAGTGAACCTTGCGAAAATGAACCAACACTCGCTTTTTCTGACTGCTGTGGTTCTGAAAATAGACCGCAACAAGCAAATGTTATTCCAGAATCAGATGCTGTTATCATAGAAAAGATCACTGCTACTCAAGATTCAGGTGTCAATCAGCAACCATTTGTTTGCCAAGAACTACATGTTTTCCAAGAAACAAAACCAGTTACCCTGGAACCAATCGCTGCTACTCAAGATGCAGATGTTAGTCAGCAACCATTTGTTAGCCAAGAACCACTTGTTGTCCAAGAAACAAAACCAGTTGGTATCCATAAATTATTTGATACTGCTCAAGAATCTGTTCAAGAAACAAAACCAGTTACCCTTAAACCAATGACTGCTACTCAAGATGCAGGTGTAAGTCAGCAACCATTTGTTAGTCAAGAACCACTTGTCCCCAAAACAAAACCAGGTGCTATCCATAAATTAGTTGATGTTTCTCAAGAACCTGTTGTTGTTCAAGAACCTGTTCTTCAAGAATCAGTTAAACCTATTGCTATGCGAGAATCAAATGTTATTCATAAAAAAAGTGCTTCTAGTAGGGACCGTACAGTTCGTTTCCAAGAATCAATTTGTCTCCCTGGAGCAGGTAGTCATGTAGCTTTACCTGCTAGAACTAAAAGGGATTTACATGTTACACCACAAGCACATAAGTCTACCCAACAAAAAGCATTAAAGAATCCTCGTGCAGTTCGGTTCCAAGAAGTAGACTCGACTCCCCAATGTTCTGAAACACCTGGAGGTGTAAGCGAACCTCAGCAAGTGCAGCAGCTACCACAAGAGACAAGTACGTCTGGTTCATCTAGTATGTCTAGTGATGAATCAATACCAACAGTAAATGAATTTTCTGCAAGGCGAATGGCTCATAACCTTAGTATGTTCTTTTCCCCTTTATTTCAGTATATTTTACCTCGATCTAAACCACCACAGGAACAGCTCTTAGATGGAAATCATAATATGGGAGACCATCTTCCTAACGTGATGGTTTCACAACAAGAGAAAGTTGTTATATCAGAATCTACTTATTGGTCTCTTATACAGTATACAGAATTATTAACTAATCAAATAGGCCCTGATGATGGATATATTCCAAGTACTAGAAATATAAAGATAACCAATGTGCTATATCTTCATTTGCTAATGGCTTCGGTAAGTTTTTATACACAACTTATAATTGGAAACCATAAGCTATTATATATATATATATATATATATATATATATATATATATATATATATATATATATATATATATATATATATATATATATATATATATATATAGATATTATAGCTTATGGTTTCCAAGTTTCATACATAAGTTACCTTTATACCTACCTACCTTTATACAATGTTTAGTCAGTTTTTATAGAAAAAATTCACTGAGGAGATGGTGACTTTTGAATTTTGAATTTTTTTCTTCAAATTTCCGCAAACAAGGCCCTCTAGAACCCATATTCCGGGTGAGTTTGTGTTTACATATAGGGTGTGTTTCAGTTACTGGCGATAATTCATTATTTCATACCAGGTTGTCCGATTTAAAAAAAAAGTTCTTTAGATAAATTACTCCAAAAGCTCCACATCTTGGTATGCATTATTTTAAGATTCGCTTTTTCCATAGTCTACTATGAGAACAAATATGACATCAAAAATGACTAAAGCATATTAGGCATTTTTTTTACGAAAAAAGCAAATCTCTATCGATTTAGGCACATCTGTAAGCCACAAATCCCAAGTTTCAATGTCGTAACTTATTCACAACTTGAGTGCAAAAAAAATGAAAAAATCGACTTTTTTTGGAGTGCCCTGTGTAAACGCTACTAATTGTCTTGCAAATATTAGAATGCCAATGGATTAAGAGTCATCTAGTGTATCAATTCACACAATATAATCCTTATGCCTTACACAGAGTGTTCATAATAAATACAGAGACATACCCTTTTGCAATGTACTACCCAATTTGGACTTTGATCGGACCAGCATCTTAAATTTTGCAAGGACAGCACTCCATTATTTCTGAAAGTAGCTAAGTGATGATTGGAACCTGCGATGATAAGTAAGATGAAAAATATAATTTTTCATCCTCTGATGATGCTAACTTTGTTAGTGAAATGATCGTCAGGTCTTTAAAAAGATTGTCGTGATATGGGTTCTCCAAGTGCACTTATCAGTGCTCATTGGAGGTTCCACTCTTCACTTAACTATTTTCATAAATAATGGAGTGGTGTCTTCCCAAAATTTAAGAAGCTGGTAAGATCAAAGTCCAAAGTAGGTAATACTTTGCAAAAGGGTGTGTTAGCGCTTTCACGCCACTGGTATATTTTAGAATTCAAATTTTATTTTACCTGTATGCGCTTGCACATTTTTAATTAAAGTGAGATTATAACGTCCATTAAAACGTTAAGATGTGAAAGTGTAGTCCATTTCTATTTTTACAATTTTTACAAGGAAATACAATCTATTAATTCTATTAAAAGCAACCAGCATCATCAACATATTATTATTTTGGTCCTTCGAGCCGGATATCAATTGTGAAGTTACAACAATTACAATTAGAAAGAGAGTGGAATCAAAAATATTTGAGACGCCATCAATTTACAATTTCCAAGATTTAACATATCAGTACAAGCATCCAGTTGAACAGTGGGCAGAAACGCCGCTAGTCAGAGACGAAGATACATTTGCACGATTGTACATCCAAGTTCAGTAATCTGCTTCCAACTGATAACCGAAAGAATCTATTTATCTGCAAGAAATTAATACCATTAAATCCTGTTATACTGTATCCTTTTATTATTTATTAGTATTAGTATTCCTTCAAGAGTTACAGGAAGTAAGTACCTATAACTCAATCTATGTATGATAATTGATAATTCAATTAAAACAATTTATGTGATTTTTTATTGTAAAAAACAGTACAGGTCATGTTTCGTTGGGTTTCGTTCTAAATTCCCATTTAGCAATTTTAACGATTTTCAACCAAAATACTGGTAATACAAAAACTATTACAACTCCATTTGTTCCCTTTCTGGCGATTTTTCTATTATAAACATGAATATTGCAGAATCACTGAGAAAAAGGGGTGCTTTAAAAACTAAATTAACAAATACTTTCTTGATGACTTACAGAAAGGAGAAATAACTGTCACAAAAATATTATACAATGAATTGAAATCTAGGTCTGTTTCACAAGAAGGTTTATTGGGTGATTTTAACAAAACACAAAGCTTTATCGAGATTAAATGTGATGAACAGGACCTCGAATCAAACTATAAAGAGAGGGATTGGTTTGAAACAAATTATCATAGGTCAGTGGGTATACTTGACAGCCTTTTGGAACAATTTTCTAAAACTGAGGGTAGTATAAGGGATACTTCTGAGACAGAGCAAGGTCAGAGTGATAATGTTGCAATAGTTGAGGATGCAAATGCATTTAAAACTGAATTGAAATTACCTACAATAAATTTACCTATTTTCTCAGGTTCATAAACCAATTGGCTGGAATTCAGGGATTTAATCATTTCATTAATTCATGAAAGTAAAAGCATTTTAAAAATACAAAAATTTCACTATCTAAGGGCATCCCTGGAAGGACCTGCTGCGCAAATTATCAAATCTATTGAATTTTCAGCACAAAATTATGACACTGCGTGGGAATTACTATGTAACAGGTGTCATAATAGTCATTTGCTAGTCCACAACCACATTAAAGCAATCTTTGAATTATCATGTATTACAAAAAACTCTTCTGCAGCATATAGGCAGTTGGTTGATGAAGTATCAAAACACTTACGATCGCTAGACATTTTACAATCCCGCCAAGAAATATTTGATGCTCTTATTGTTTACATTCTATTAAATAAATTAGATATAAAAACTACAAGGGAATGGGAAATGAAAAACCAGGGCAATTCTGTTTCTTTAACACAATTTAAACAATTTTTGAAAAATAAGGCTGATGTTTTAGAAACATTAGAGTCGAGAGTTTTCAAAGCCACAGAAAAAAGGGATCACACTGTCAAGGTATCAAAATTTAAATCATTTTCACTTAATGTAGCAACATGCAACTATTGTAAGCAAGCTCATACGATTTACAATTGCACAGACTTTCTCAATTTGTCAGTGGATAATAAGATAGAACAAGCGAAATGTTTGAATTTGTGTTACAATTGTTTAAGAACAGGACATGGGAGTAAAACTTGCACTTCTGGCAACTGTAGGAAATGTAAAGGTAGACACAACACATTATTGCCTCGTAATTCAAGGCATTTAACTACAGAAAATGTAACAAATAATTCAATTCTGTTTCTTTAACACAATTTAAACAATTTTTGAAAAATAAGGCTGATGTTTTAGAAACATTAGAGTCGAGAGTTTTCAAAGCCACAGAAAAAAGGGATCACACTTCAAGGTATCAAAATTTAAATCATTTTCACTTAATGTAGCAACATGCAACTATTGTAAGCATGCTCATACGATTTACAATTGCACAGACTTTCTCAATTTGTCAGTGGATAATAAGATAGAACAAGCGAAATGTTTGAATTTGTGCTCCAATTGTTTAAGAACAGGACATGGGAGTAAAACTTGCACTTCTGGCAACTGTAGGAAATGTAAAGGTAGACACAACACATTATTGCCTCGTGATTCAAGGCATTTAACTACAGAAAATGTAACAAATAATTCAACATTCACCGCATGTACTCAGATAAAGGGGCAGGTTTTGCTCGCAACTGTTCGAGTTGTTGTACATGATAGGTTTAAAAAAAATCACCTTTGTCGAGCAATGTTAGATTCAGGTTCACAGTCTAATTTTATGACTATGAAACTTTGCAATAAATTGGGTCTTCAAAAGACAAATACAAACATTTCCACAATGGGACTGAATCATGTTACATCAAATATCAAACATGAATGTAATGCTCTAATAAAATCTAGAAATGGTAGTTTTCAGGCAAACATTTCCATGTTTGTTGTAGAAACCATAAGCGGGAGTTTAAACTCTTGTGAATTAGATTTATCAATGTTAAAGTTGCCATCGAATATAACACTTGCTGACCCTCAATTTGGGTCAGGAGAAATAGATTTACTATTTGGAGGCGAACTTTTCTGGAGAACCTTGCAAGATGGAAAATAACAACTAGGTACCAATAAACCCATTCTTCAGAATACACAATTTGGATGGGTAATTGCAGGAAGCCTAGAGCTCCCTTCGTATAATCAGACACTTGAATGCCACTTTTCTAGAACAGTTGATATACATAAACAATTACAAAAATTTTGGGAAATCGAAGAATATACAGTACCATTTCTATCCATTGAAACTAAGGAATGTGAAGACATTTTTGAGAGGACAACCTATAGGAATTCTGAAGAAAGATTTGTTGTAACTATACCGTTTAAGCAAAATCCAGCTGTATTACGCATTTCAAGGGAGCAAGCCTTGAAGCGATTATTGAATCTTGAAACCAGATTTGAAAAACAACCTCAATTTAGAAATATGTATGTGACTTTTATGCAAGAATATGAGAAGCTAGGTCACATGTCCAAGTCTGACTGTGACGACTCAGGAAATGGTTACTATTTGCCTCACCATGGCGTCTACAAGGAAGACAGTTTAACTAGCAAGCTCAGAGTTGTATTTGATGGATCAACCATTACTGGTAATGGAATTTCTCTGAATGACATTCAGCATACAGGTCCAAATATGCAACAAGATTTATTATCTATACTCATTCGCTTCAGAGAACATCAATATGTTTTCACCGCAGACGTATCGAAAATGTACAGACAGATTGAAGTTAGGAAAGAAGACAGACAATTTCAAAAAATACAATGGAGACAGAACAGAAGTCAGGACATACAAGAATATAAATTAAACACTGTGACCTATGGAACCAGGGCAGCACCATATTTAGCTATAAGATGTGTTAAGCAGTTAGCAATTGAAAGTGCAGAGAAGTATACCCAGGCATCAGAGGTCATAGGAAGAGACTTATGTAGACGATTTGATATCAGGTTGTCAAGACATTGAATTGGCTACAAAACTAACAAGACAAATATCTTTTATAATGAAGTCTGGATGTTTTGAGCTATGAAAATGGTCGTCCAATTATTCGGAACTATTAAGTGAGGTTGATATAGAGAAACACTCATCGCAACTACAAGGTTTTAAGGAAGATAAGTGTAAGACACTTGGATTGCAATGGGCAAGTAAAACTGATAACTTAAGTTATTCAATTAAGGGTACTTACCATTCTATTGTTACAAAGAGATCAGTTTTGTCAGAGGTTTCTCAGATATTTGACCCACTTGGTTTGTTAGCACCATGCATCATGGTAATAAAGGTATTATTACAACAATTATGGACTTTCAAACTGTCATGGGACGAACAGTTACCATACAATTTGCAACAACAATGGAACACTATTAGACAAAATTTAACAATGTTAAATGATCTTAAGATAAAGAGACATGTTTTATGTAAAGATTTTACTGTAGTACAATTGCATGGCTTTTGTGACAGCTCACAGAAGGCATATGGGTCATGTATATATGCAAGAACTATTTCATCCAATGGAGAAATCGATGTCAATTTACTATGTGCAAAAACAAAGGTGGCACCATTGAAGGCACTTACCATACCACGTCTGGAGTTATGTGGAGCATTGCTATTAGCAAGACTAATGACCAAGGTAAAGGAAGCAATGACAGTTGAAATTAAATGTTACTACTGGACAGATTCGCAGATAGTATTGGCATGGTTAAATTCAGAATCTACAATGTTGCAAACCTTTGTTTCAAACATATTGTCCGAAATTCAAACAATCACAGATATAACGTCCTGGAATTACGTGAGTACCAATGAGAATCCAGCTGACTTATTATCAAGAGGCATTAAACCATGTAATATAATGCAGAGTTCAGTTTGGTGGCATGCATCAGATTGGTTAAGCAAGAATGAAGAATTTTGGCCATCCAGGTTATCTAAAACAGGGTTAGATGATATACCAGAGTTGAAAAGGGAAACTATATCCTTTGTATCACAAACGACTTCAGAGCTTGATATTTTTAAAAGGTACGCTTCGTTCAAGAAATTACAGAGGATCACTGCACTTTGTTATCGATTTATAAACAACTGCAGAAACAAGGAAAAACAACTAGGTGTAATCACTGCAAGGGAATTAGAGGTGACAGCAAACAAGCTTGTGATATTAGCACAACAGCAAGTCTATTTTAACGAATTTCACGTGCTTACAAACTCAAAATTAAAGTACAATGGCAATCTCTTGAGTTTGATTCCTTTTGTTGACAAAGAAGGTATCATAAGAGTGGGCGGAAGATTGGCAAATTCATCATTGGAATATAACCAAAAACATTAAGCTATATTGCCTTCAAGGCACATTCTTAGTACACTTATATTTAGAGATATACATGAATCATTGTTACATGGGGGTCCACAGTTGATGCTTTTCACTTCAAGAGAAAGGTATTGGATAACAGGTGGAAGAACCTTAGCAAGGAAAATTGTAAGAATATGTGTCACATGTTTTAAGGTAAAGCCGGCAAGTAAGGTACCAATTATGGGAGACTTACCTCTATACAGAGTAAGACCAGCTCTTCCTTTTTCTGTCTCAGGCACTGATTTCGCTGGACCTTTCTATGTACGCGAAAGGTTGGGTCGAGGTGTTAGGAAATTTAAGTACTATGTTTGCATTTTAATTTGCATGACTACAAAGGCTGTTCATGTAGAACCAGTATCTGACCTGACAACCGACTCATTTATGTCAATATTAAAAAGGTTCATCGCGAGACGAGGTAAGCCATCTCATTTGATATCTGATAACGGCACCACCTTTGTTAAGGCTAGTAAAGAATTATCAGAATTGGGAAAATATTTGTTGGAACATAATAAACAATTAACAGAGAAATCGGCAACTGAAGGGATTACTTGGAGTTTCGTTCCTCCAGTTTCACCTAATTTTGGGGGCTTATGGGAGTCGGCAGTCAAGTCAATGAAGCATCACCTAAGGCGGGTTTTGATTAATCAATGTTTAACATTTGAAAATTTCTTAACGTTACTTGTGATGATTGAAGGAATATTAAATTCCCGTCCTATTTGTCCAATGTCCAATGATCCAAATGATTACTCGTCCCTTACCCCTGGGCACTTCCCAATTGGCAGACCAATAGTATCATTACCAGAACATAATGTGGAGAATGTTAAGCAAAATCGATTGACAATTCATAAACAGTTGCAGCAATTAAGACAGCAGTTCTGGAGAAGGTGGTCAAGAGAATATCTGACTCAACTACAGGTTCGTTCAAAGTGGAAAAAGAATCCAGAGTGTATTGTGGAGGGTGCATTGGTTTTATTGAGGGACGAAAACTTGCCACCTACACAGTGGCGTCTGGGTCGAGTAATTAGCAGACATCCTGGTCCGGATGGAGTCACTCGTGTTGTTACAGTGATGACGGCCAATGGTGCCTTCCGGAGAGCAGTTTCCAAAGTGTGTCCACTACCATTGGAATCAACAACGGAGATGGAACAAGCCAATTCCACAACTGGGAATGAAAGATGAAAGATAATATGCAGTGTTAAGCAGCATTTATTTTCTTTAGTCCAGCAATTTACAGACTATTCATACTTGTGTGAATTTGTACTTACCTGTACATTACATTATCAGTTAATGTTTAAAGACCATAAGTCTTTCAAGGTGGGCGGCATGTTAGCGCTTCTACGCCACTGGTATATTTTAGAATTCAAATTTTATTTTACCTGTATGCGCTTGCGCATTTTTATTTAAAGTGAGATTATAACGTCAATTACAACGTTAAGATGTGAAAGTGCAGTCCATTTCTATTTTTACCATTTTCACAAGGAAATACAATCTATTAATTCTATTAAAAGCAACCAGCATCATCAACAGGGTGTTTCCGTATTTATTATAAACACTCTGTATAAGATATGCGGATGATACTGTGTAAATTGACACACTAGCTGACTCTTAATCCATTGGAAATCTAATATTTGCAAGACACTCAGTAGCGTTTACACAGGGCACTTCAAAAAGTCGATTTCTTCATTTTTTGTACTCAAGTTGTGAACACTTGAACACTTTTTTGAAAATCGGCCGACCCATTATGAAATAATGAATTGTCGCCACATAAAGTGAAACACTATATATATGTATATACAGGGTGTTAAAATAAGGGCACGCACGGGCTATATCTCGAAAACCGCCACAGCTGCAGCTTTCGGAAAAAAATTAGTATAAGTAAAGTGGACATGAGAAAATGTTGGAAATTATTTTCAGCTTTCCAAATATACCGCTAGGTGGCGAAAATGCCATGGCTTACTTAAAATCTTTAATTTCTGGAAAATCTTGAAGCCTAACATAAGCTGATTTTAGGTAATTTGTAATCAACGTTCACTTATCTACAACTTTCTGTTAAAAAAAATTCCTTATGGACCAATGGCGAAGGTAGGGGGCGAGGATTTCTTTTTATAAACAAATGCCTATAACTTGAGAACCAGTAGACATAATTTCAAGAATTTTGGCTTGTTGGACAGAGATTTAATAAGAAATTCCACGTATTAGTATTTTAAATCCACAGTCACACATGCACAAAATACAGAGGGCGTTAGAGTAGAGGAGTCTAGTTTTATTAAATTTTATGAAAATTTTCAAATAGCTACATAGTATTATAATATAACTATCAAAAAGTGGTTGAAGTTAGAAAGAACTGAGTGAAACCCCAAAACGAATATATTTTTCCGTTTCAGAAAAAACTCTAATTTTATGTATTTTGGCGCTTATTATGCCATTTCTCAAAATTGGTTATGAATATAGCAATATCTCTATAGAATATTTGTTTTCAGGAATCGTTATACATTAACATAGTCACCAATAACAATTAATCACTTTAATATGAAATAAATTTATTACCTTATCATAAAACTAAGATACAAGAGCCAATAATCGAATTTAAGGTTGTATTCGTAAATTATTATACCTATTATGAAAACGAAACTATATGAATGTAAAAAACTTAAAATTTAACTAACATTTTATTATTTACAACTGTTCAAACTGCTGTCCGTTTTTATGTATACATTAAACTAATGTTTGACGCGTAGAGGCAGTTTGAAAATAAACTGTGTATGGTTAATGCGTGAACACAGAACGTTCCCTTGCATGAATAGGAAATTTTGACACTGTCGAACGTGACGGTTACCTCATCAGTGATTGTGATTGGACTAAATCACGTAACTGCGACTCGCACATACCGGCACACAGAACCACTGAGAAGGTTCATCTATGCTGAGAACATAATGCGCTGTGTACTGGCATCAGAATTTTGGATGTTTTACATCTGTACACCCTACACACTAAAACAAAATACGATAAATATTATTTGATTATATCCTAGAAGGTATCTACTTTAAATTAGACTACCATGTCTGCCAAGTGGACACGGACATGGAATGAACTCAAACTTCATTACAATCGTTATACAAATTAACGTACTTACCAATAGCATTTATGTAATCACTTTAAAATGAAATAAATTTATTACTTTATTATAAAATAACGAACAGGAGTAATGGAGAAGTCATGAAAAAATTAATTGATATTATGAAAACGAAACATTTTTCATTAGGCGTTTAGAGAAAGTATTTATTTGCAAATTCATTCATACATATTTTTATCATAATATAGTAATAAATACAACGGGGTCAAGGAGTCGCGGACCAAAGTACTCCAGGGGGCAAGCTGAGGAAGTGGAAACAACAACATAAACCTTCAGTGAAGCTTTCCCGAAGACCGTCATGCGCGGCAAAAAGCCGCATCCTGCACGAGGTGACCCTGCTAATAACTAAACATGACAAATCTAGACAAGGAGGTCGACCTAAACTCTCCCAATCTACGGTGTCACGTGACCCGTGCCTAGGGATGGATGGCACCAGGGCGATGGTGTCGTGAACGGAACCTCTAAAGTACCGGGCAACCCTCCAGAGTAACCCGCCTTGCACCACACAGGGGGGTTCTGATGGTGTGGACAGTATTTCCAGCATTCCCGTGGGAACAACATGAAGATCATAAATACATATAAAACAAAAACCAATGAGTAAGTACACTTGGAGAACACCCAAATCACCACAACACATATTTCAGAGACCTTACGATCGTTTCGTTGACCAAGTCAACATCTTCAGAGGAAGAAAAATTCTAACATAAAAAACTAGATCCCGTATATTTATATCGCGTAAAAGAAAACGAACTAGTCCGAAGGAAAGTTGTCGTCCAAGAACGATCGTTTGTTTATTGCGCAGTGAAACAGGTCGTTCTTGGACGACAACTTTCCTTCGGACTAGTTCGTTTTCTTTTACGCGATATAAATATACGGGATCTAGTTTTTTATGTTAGAATTTTTCTTCCTCTGAAGATGTTGACTTGGTCAACGAAACGATCGTAAGGTCTCTGAAATATGTGTTGTGGTGATTTGGGTGTTCTCCAAGTGTACTTATTAGTGCTCATCACAGGTTCCAGTTTTCACATAGTGAAAAACCAATGAGGCTCGAGGAGTGGCTCCGGCTATAGACTTGTGCCTTGAGTCTATTCCGGAAACAGAGCGGACTCTGGAGGTCTCACAACCGACGTAGATACGGGGGATCAGGGGGTAGCTTCGGCCACAGACCTGTGCCCGACACCCAAGCTGGAGGCTGGGTCCCACCGGAGGGCGGCGAGGTCCACGGACACTGGGGGGCCCCTCCACCGGTGAGGACCCTACTGTAGGGTTAGAGGGACTGCCCCGGCAGTCAAGGCATCTTTCCGGGGCGCAAAGAAAGAGGTCCCGGAGGGCGCAGAAAATGGCGACCGGCACCGTGCACGGTCGAGAAACCTGTAAAGTCGCAAGAGGGGAGTGCGAGTCAGAAGAGGACGCGCTCGGACTCTAGCATGCCTACTACAAACAACCCAAAAGGGCCAGGGCACCTGTAAAGGCGCAAGAGGAGAGTGCGAGTCAGAAGACACCAGGCTCTGGCTCTAGCACGCCTACTACAGACAGACGTCCCAAAAGGACCAAGGCCAGACCACCGGCGCAGACTGGCTCATATAGGAAGGCTGTGGAGGGCCTCGGGATGACAGTGATTGACAGACGCCATCCTGAGGTCACACTAGACCAGGGGAAGGGGGACCTGATCCAGGCTGCGGTGGACTCTCTTCAAGAAGGGGAGAGCCCACCTCGGTTCAACCGGGCGCGCCTGGCGAGGGGCATCCTCTGGATAACCTGTGCCGGCCCGCAGTCGCGGGACTGGCTGCGGAGAACGATCGGGGGCCTCTGTCACATTTGGGATGGGGCGGACTTGACAGCCGTCGAGCCCAAGGAACTCCCAAAGAGACGCAAGGTCCTCGTACGGATCCCTGACACCGTCCCGCAGGAGACGGTGATCAGTGGACTGAAGATCCAGAACCCTGAACTCGGGACACAACACTGGTCGGTTCTAAGCCGGAAGGCAGAGGAGAAAGGACAGACTCTCGCCTTCTCGATCGACCAGGCGTCTTACAGAGCCCTTGAAGGAACCTCCTTCAAGGCATTCTGGGGCCTGAGAAGGGTTACCTTCCGCCCACTGGGGAAGCAACTACAGGTTAATGGGACTTAGGTTCCTTCAAGTCAACCTCCAACACAGTAGGGCAGCCACGGCCGGACTACTGATGGCACTGAGGAACACGGATGTGGCCCTCATCCAGGAACGGTACTCCTATAAAGGAGAGATCAAGGGATTCGGCGGAGCTGCTGGAAAGCTCATCTACAGCATATCCAGCGAGAACCCGAGGGCCTGCATTTTTGTCAGGGAAGGGATAGAGTTTCTGCCTTTAATGAATTTCTTTCTGTTCCAGGGACCTGGCAACGATCAAAATCTAATGTTGAGGAGCGGATGGGCCGAGGGACATTACTGTCGCGACAGCCTATCTGCCAGGGGACAGCACGGACCCTCCTCCACCCAACGAATCGGAGCAGCTGATGGTGGGTAGCAGAGCAGGTGGATGGCAGACCATCATCGGCATGGATTCGAACGCACCATGTGTGTGGGGCACTTTTAGACATATTGAATAGAGGTAATAAACCGACCTTCGTCATAACACAGCGTGATGAAGTTTTAGATCTAACAGTTTCCACCCAGTTTCTGGGTGACTTTGTTAAGAACTGGGCTGTGTCTGGGGAAGTGAGTAGCTCAGACCACAGATACATCCAGTTTGAAATCGCCAAAGTCGAAAGACAAACAGTATGGTACCAGGACCCCCGTATGGCGGACTGGGAAGCATACAGGGCAGACCTAGCATTGGAACTGAGGGGGGTTAAGAGTACCATAGACAATTCAATAGACCTCGAGATTGCGGCAGCCCAATTGCGAGACGCAATCACCTTGCCTATAGGCGGGCATCTAGAGTAGACCAGACAGTCGCTAAAGAGGTGGTTACTTCGAGCAAAATCAGATGGGCCATTAACAGCTTTTAGCCATACAAATCGCCGGGATTTGATGGAATAATGCCCATCATTCTTCAACAGGGGATAGATATACTGGAGCCGGCGCCGGCGCTTACCCTCATGAGGGCCAGCCTGGACATGGAGACTGGCCAGGGTTGTATTCATTCCTAAACCTGGGAGTCCAACAGACCAGGCAAAGCCCCTGCGGCCAATAAGTCTCATGTCCATCTTGCTAAAAACAGTGGAAAAACTGCTCGACCGGCACATTAGGGGTGGTGTACTGGAAGCATATCCCCTACACTGCGGACAATATGCATACAGAGCAGGAGTCTCAATAGAAACAGCACTGTACCAACTGGTGCTGAAACTGAAGAATACGCTGGAGATCAGGGAGGTGGCGCCGCGGGCCTTCCTAGACATAGAGGGGGCCTTCAGCAACACCTCATTCAGATCGGTTCTGCCAGCTGTCAAGGAGCGTGGAATAGAGGAGACCTGCTGCAGGTGGATCGGTTCCATGCTCAGGGACAGGGCGGTGTTCACCTCACTCGCAGGAGGGACTCTGCTGGCGGGGGTCGCGGCGGGGTGTCCGAGCGTTCTGTCTCCCTTGCTCTGGTGCCTAGTCGTGGACGGCCTGCTGGGGAGGCTCTCGGGAAGGGGGTATGAGGTACAAGGCTATGCGGACGACATTGTCATCATACTCTGAGAAAAGGTTACACAGTCAGTGTGGGAGCACATGCAGACAGCACTGAAAGTGGTGCAAGGGTGGACGGTTGGTCAAGGGCTCGAGGTGAGCCCCTAGAAAACAATAGTCGTGCCGCTTACGAGGAGAAGGAAGTGCGAGAGCTGCAGAACTCTCACTCTATACGGTAGGAGCATTCCAATGGCCAGGGAGGTAAAATATCTTGGGGTCGTATTGGACTCTAAGCTAACCTGGAATGTTCACATTGGAAAAATACTGCGTAAGGCAGTCATGACCTTAGCCGTCACTAGGCGGCTATATGGAAAAACGTGGGGATTAATACCTAGTATGGCCCACTGGCTGTACACAAGGGTGGTCAGACCATTGTTAACATAGGCGGCACTGGTCTGGTGGCCTAAGGTGACACAATCCAGTGCCAAACAAAAACTAGGCAAGATCCAAAGGATGGCTTGCCCAGGCATCACAGGGGCCATGTCTTCAACCCCAACAGCCGCCATGGAGGTGTTGCTGGATCTGCCCCCCCCCCTACACTTAGTTATTATGGGGGAGTCCAGGCTAGGACTATACAGACTAGCCTGCAATGGTAGGCTGAAGATCAACCTAGGCTTAAGGGGCCATTGCAAAATTCAGGAGATCGTGAAGGAGCCTATGCTTGAAATGAGGTCAGACTTCGCGAGCCCGCGAATCTGCTCGGAAAACAACTACAGTGGAAATCCCCGACCGCGAGGCATGGCGGGAGGAGACGCCGTGCATACCACGGGACGTGCTCGTCTGGTTCACGGACGGATCCGGCGGGGAGCGTGGGAAGGAGGCAGTTGTTTATTCGGAAGGACCGAGGGTAAGTCATAGTATTTCCCTCGGAGCCTTTCAGGCCGAAATATATATATATATATATATATATATATATATATATATATATATATATATATATATATATATATATATATATATATATATATACATGTACACATATATGCAGGGTGTTCAAATAAGGACACGGACCGGCTATATCTCAAAAGCCATCACAACTGCAGCTTTCGGAAAAAATTAGCATAAGTAAAGTGGCCATGAGAAAATGTTGGAAATTATTTTCAGCTTTCTAAATATGCTGCTAGGTGGCGAAAATGCCATGGCTTACCAAAAATCTTTAATTTCTCGAAAATCTTGACGCATAACATAAGCTGGTTTTATGTAATTTGTAATCAACGTTCACTTATCTACAACTTTTGTTAAAAAAAAATCCTTATGCACCAGTGGCGGAGGTAGGGGATGATGATTTTTTTATTATAAACAAATGCCTATAACTTGATAACCAGTAAACATAATTTCAAGAATTTTGGCTTATTGAAAAGCGATTTCATAAGAAATTCAACGCATTAGTATTTTAAATCCACAGTCACACATACACAAAATACAGAGGGTGTTAGAGTAGACGGGTCTAGTTTTATTAAATTTTATGAAAATTTTCAAATAGCAGCATAGTATTATAATATAACTATCAAAAAGTGGATTAAGTTAGAAAGAACTCTGTGAAAACCCAAAACTAATATGTTTTTCCGTTTCAGAGAAAACTAGAATTTTATCTATTTTGGTGCTTATTATGCCATTTCTCAAAATTGGATATGAATTTAGCAAAATCTCTATAGAATATTTGTTTTCAGGCATGTTATACAAATTAACATAGTTACCAATAACAGTAAATCACTTTAATATAAAATAAATTTATTACCTTATCATAAAACTAAGATACAAGAGTCAAGAATCGAATTTAAGGTTGTATTCATAAATTAAGTGATTATATTATGAAAACGAAACTATATGAATGTAAAAAACCTAAAATTTAACTAACATTTTATTATTTACGAATGTTCAAACTGCTGTCCGTTTTTATGTATACATTTAACTACTCTCGGACGAGTAGAGGCTACCGCTGCTACAGCAACTTGTATCCTTTCCATCATATTTTCTGTAGTCGTTGATCGAGTTTGATATACCAAATCGTTCACTCTCCCCCATAAATAAAAATCTAAGCAAGTCAAATCAGGTGATCTGGCTGGCCATGGAAATAAGCTTCCTCTTCCTATCCACCGATTTGGAAATTGAACATTAAGATATTCACATACACTTTGCGCGAAGTGTGCTGGACACCCGTCATGTTGCAACCACATTTTAAATCTTGTTTCTAGGGAAATGTTGTTCTAGGGAAATGTCTTCCAATTTTTAAGCTTTGAGTTAAAAAATTCAAATACAGATATCCGTTAACTGGTCCGTCAAAGAAATAGGGTGCAACAATTTCCCCTTCAGCTATACTACACCATACGTTTAGAGTCCATTGATTTTGCCTATCTAATTCTCTCATTCAATGGGGATTACTGTCCGACCAATAGTGCATATTTGAGAGATTTACTTTCCCACAATTTGAAAATGTTGCTTCATCTGTCCATAACATTTGTGATAGAAATCGTGGTGTTTCTTCTAGCATACTCAGCATCCAATGGTAGAAATTCAGTCTGTGGTCACAATCAGCTTCATTTAGCGCCTGATGCAATACTATATGATATGGGTGCATATTATGGTCTTTTAAAATATTGTATACAGATCCCACAGTCAAACCTAAGTTTCTAGAAATTTGTCGTACACTAATATGTGCATTAACAGTAACAAGGGCAATCACATTAGTAATGTTTTTTTCATTTCTAATCCTACGAGCTCTGACTTGTCTCCTGGTGAGTCTTACATCCAGTTTCCCGCATATATCTTGCAATGTGACTAAACACCTCTCTTGAGTAATGTCTTCTTTGGGGGTGCCTTAAATCATATTCTCGTGATGCAACAACAGGATTCCGAAAACATTGAAAATAAATTTCAAGCATATCAAATGCTTCCTCATTGGAATAAGACATCCTGACAACGTAAAACACTAACTATTGATAAAAAACACACAGAAACACTACACATAATCAATAAGATCAGTAATAAATTGAACATAAGATTTTGACGTTTATAAAACAAATTGTTTTAATTTCCTTACCTTCCTTGACAACACATGGACTACATTGATTGAAGTACAAAACTGCATATGAATTCCACATGCGCATTAACAAGTGTTTAAATGATTTTAGACAATGGTTGTATTTTTTTTCCCTCAGGGCTCGTCCGCGGCCTTGCCGCCCCGATAGCACTGCAAACTTTGGTTGATTGTGCATGCCCTTAGTCTTACTCCACCCATTCCAAAATCACTGTGCCTAGGGTAATGTTTTATATTGGTCTGTCTCCGGTCTAGACTGACCATAGATCAGTTTTCTTTTGCGGTCCAGAGCTTTACACTCGCAAAAGATGTGCTGGGCTGATCCCTCCCCCTCGCCGCAGAGTCTGCATGCGAGGTCCCCCTCGAACCACCCCATTTTATGCAGGTGTTTCTTGACGGCCATGTGTCCCGTCAAGAGACCTGTTATGTTTCTCAGCTGTCCTCTGCTAAGATTTAGCAGCTCCACAGCTCTCTTTGAACTGGGTACGTCAATTATTGACTTCCCATGTATGAGCCCTGGACAGTCTCCCCAGTACACCTTGTGCTGACCCAGGACTTAATCGCTCCCCTGGCAGTGCTCTTTATCACGCCCAGAGCCGGTTCTGGTACCATAAATCGTTCTGCTGACCCTCTCTTCGCGAGACTGTCAGCTTCTTCATTGCCTTTGACCCTCGAGTGACCCGGCACCCAGATGAGGGTGACCTCATTCTGCCCAGACAGGTCGCTCGTCTCGTCTCGGCACTCACTCACCAGCCAGGAATTTACCTGTGGGCTACTTAGGGCCTTAAGGGCTGTCTGTGGCTATGAGGATCCGCTTGTTGGTGTAGCCCCTCCTCTTGTTCTCCCGCACACAGTACAGGATGGCGTACATTTCGGCCTGAAAGAACGTTGCACAGGCTCCGAGGGAAATACTATGACTTACCCTCGGTCCTTCCGAATAAACAACTGCCTCCTTCCCACGCTCCCCGCCGGATCCGTCCATGAACCAGACGAGCGCGTCCCGTGGTATGCACGACGTCTCCTCCCGCCATGCCTCGCGGTCTGGGATTTCCACTGTAGTTGTTTTACCAGCAGATTCGCGGGCCTGCGAAGTCTGACCTCATTTCAAGCATGGGCTCCTTCGCGATCTCCTGAATTTTGCAATGGCCCCTGAAGCCTGGGTTGATCTTCAGTCTACCATTGCAGGCTAGTCTGTATAGTCCTAGCCTGGCCTCCCCCATAATAACTAAGTGTAGGGGGGCAGATCCAGCAACACCTCCATGGCTGCTGTTGGGGTTGAAGATATGGCCCCTGTGATGCCTAGGCAAGCCATCTTTTGGATCTTGCCTAGTTTTTATGGCACTGGATTGTGTCGCCTTAGGCCACCAGACCAGTGCCGCGTGTGTTAACGATGTTCTGACCACCCTTGTATACAGCCAGTGGGCCATACTAGGTATTAATCCCCACGTTTTTCCATATAGCCGCCTAGTGACGGCTAAGGTCATGACTGCCTTACGCAGTATTTTTCCAATGTGAACATTCCAGGTTAGCTTAGAGTCCAATACGACCCCAAGATATTTTACCTCCCTGGCCATTGGAATGCTCCTACCGTATAGAGTGAGAGTTCTGCAGCTCTCGCACTTCCTTCTCCTCGTAAGCGGCACAACAGTTGTTTTCTAGGGGCTTACCTCGAGCCCTTGACCAACTGGCCACCCTTCCACCACTTTCAGTGCTGTCTGCATGTGCTCCCACACTGACTGTGTAACCTTTCCTCAGACCCCCCCCCTCCTGTAGTTTCGGTGACTGTCCCTTACGTTGTACTGGATTGTAGAACCACACACGATCTCCTTTGAAACCAGCTGAATTTGTTCACACGTCACAACGGGTCTTCATGCGGTCGCTTTCTAATCGCATATGCATCCCGACAGCAGAGTGGATGGCTTCTATTATTCTTTCCAAATCTTTTATGTATTCATCAGTTGACCGTGTAGCATCTGTGGGTTTTCCAAATATGAGATCAGGGGGAACTCTTAACTCTCGCCCAAAAACCATGCTGGCTGGTGTATGTTTGGTAGTCTCATGTACAGCTGAGCGGTTTGCCAGTAGAAATAGTGGAATGTGCCGGTCCCAATCCGTTTGGTGTTCATTGACAAATATTCTTAAGTGGGACTCCAAAGTAGCATTAAATTTTTCCACCATTCCGTCAGATTGAGGGTGCATGGGTGTAGTTCTCGTTTTCCTGATTCCCATAAGCTCACAAACCTTCTGGAATACAGCCGACTTGAAGTTGTGTCCTTGGTCGGAATGGAGCACTATTGGTGCGCAAAATCTACAGAAAAACTCATTCACCAATACTTTTGCGACGGTGGTGGCCTCTTGATTCGGGACCGCAAACACTTCTGGCCACTTGCTAAAATAATCCATGGCAACAAACATATAGCGATTTCCTGCATCTGTTCTAGGGAAAGGACCAGCTATGTCGATTGCAATTTTTTCGAAAAGGGCTCCCACGTTGTACTGCTTCATTCGTCCCCTGGTTTTTGATTTAGGCCCCTTACTGGATGCACACGCTTGGCAGGTTTTGCACCATTCTTCCGCATCAGCTCTACATCGTAACCAATAAAAACGTTCTCTGACCTTTTCCAAAGTTTTCTTTACCCCTAAATGGCCTCCACCTGCCCCGCCACGGATCTCCTCGATTATCTCCCTAACTCTTGGCTGTGGAAGGATTATTTGCTTCAATATGCGGGTTCCATCCTCTGACTCCCAATTCCTGATCATAAGATTACCTTCGATTTCAATGGAGTCCCATTGCGCCCAGTAACTTTTGGTGGCAACGCTTTTATCACTAACTTCTGACAAGTGGGTCTTTCGTGGCAAGTCTCCTTCCATCTGTAGATTGGTTGGATATCAGGGTCTTCTTTTTGGTCCTCCATCAACCTCTGCGGGTCCCATCGGTTAACGGGTTGCACCATTGTCCTCCTACACACTTCGAGATTCAGTCCTTCTTTGTTTTTGGCAGGAATGCAATGCTTGCATTTTGGTGGGCAAGGTCTCCTAGATAGGGAGTCGGCATTGCCATGCTGTCGTCCAGGGCGGTGTTCGATGGTAAAATTGTACTCTTGAAGGCGTTCAAGCCACCTCGCCATTTGCCCCTCTGGACTTTTTCTTCTTCTGAGACTTGGAGACTGCGAACCCTCACATTGCCTTTAGAAGCTTGCTTGGCAGCTTCAAATTCTAGCGAATGTACCAAAGCATCGTTCAAGTTTTTATGTCTCGCCATCCTCAGCGCCTGTTGAGTGTCGGTATCCCTGATGCCGTCAATGAATGTTTGCAGCGACAGCTGGTTCAAAAATTCCACCGTAGCTGTGGGGTAAGCTGATTGTGTTAGTCTGGCAACGTCGGCCTCAAATTGTTGCAGAATTTCGCCCCCATTTCTGACAGCGACTTTTTAACTGAGTTTCGTACAGCTGTTGTAAATGCTGGTCACCAAATCTCATTTCTAGGTAATATCTAATGCTGTCAAAACTCGCCTGTTCTTCCCTGGGGATACCTTGGAGCACATCTAGGGCACCTCCTCTGAGAGCCACACTTAACAAAGTCGCTTTCTTCTTCGCCCCAACCATTTGCTGTAGCAGCGGCTTCAAATTGGCGTAGATAAATACCTCATGGGACTGAGCCATCAAATGTGGGGACCTTAATTCTTACGACCGGGCTATCTTCGAGCCTGATGTTTCCTTTGGCTAGGGTTTTACACTTCTTTTATAGTGAATGCACTTTATGTTGTACTTCCGTCAGCTTGTCATGTGCATCGTCGCTGATACCCCTTACTCTGCTCTCTACTTGCTGGAAGATGTCTTCTTTTACCTGCTTCACACGTTCATCGACACATAAAGTAATATTCTCAATTCTGCACGGCCTGTTCTTGTAGAATTTTCTTTTTTTCTTCATCTCTTCTTCTGGCCTCTTCATCTCTTTTTCTCACTTATTCTTTAACTTCTTCGTCTCTTTTTCTGGCTTCCTCGTTCCTTTTTCTCAGTTCCCCTCTTGCTTCTTTGTCTCTTTTTTTTTCATTTCTTCTTTGGCTTCTTCGTCTCTTTTTCTGGCCTCTTCATCTCTTTTTCTCATTTCTCATTTGGCTTCTACATCTCTTTTTCTGGCTTCTTGTTTCATTTCTTTAATCAATTCCAATAGCTGGGCGTCCATATTGGCTGTTGCGCCACGTGTCTAAGGCATAGACGTATTTAAAGCTGGTACACAGTTTATTCTGTTTCAAGAACACACCCAGTTATGACTTACTGCTGACACTGATCTTCCAGAGATTCTAGAAATTTTCACGTTCAACGAATATTCTGGAAAATATTTCCACTAGCAGCTTGAAAATCCCACTTCTGACACCAGTTGTTACGTTCTACGGGGTTCTGGATTTGTTGACTAACAAAACGCAGCTTTTCAAACTACTAATTTATTATAACCAACTATTTTCCAACACCAGTATCAACTAAAATATTCCCCTCTATTACTAAATGTCCATAGAACTATATTCCACTATCCGCCTTCTATGATCGCTTCTTATACACCAACACTTACTGCTAACTCGCTCAATACTCTTTGATCACTTACTCTGCACCACACTAATTCAATACTGAACTAACTCAGTCTATGTACCGTTCGTCTATTTATACTCTTCATAGAGATTCTAGATCTTCTACGCTTTTCTACACCTGTCACTTCTGGTCCATTTTTTTTTGGACTTTTTTGCTTTGAATGCGTTTCTATATATTATTTTTATACAAAGTCTATAAAAATCTTTACCCTACATGGATAACCTAAGTTCTGCCCCATAAAGGGTTAAATTTAGTTTTCATTTTTGTGCAATGTAATAAAGTTATTTCAAGAATATGTGAAACATTTACGAACCGATATCCACAAAAACAGAAACTAATACCTAATTCAGTCAAAGAATTATTGAAAACTTTAGAAATTTTGGATCAGTCAGAGAGAAGGTGCAGAGAAGTAAACCAGTTGTAAACAATGAAAATACTGAAATTGCAATTTTGGGATATTTTAGCGCATCAGACAACATCCACAAGGCAAGTAGCATTAGAATCAGGAATATCGCAATCATCAGTTTTGAGAATTTTAGGAAAACACAAGTTTCACCCATACGCATTTTCTATAGTACAGCATTCAAAAGAAACTGATTCTAAGTGAACTAACTATTTTACAACAACCTACAATTTTGGGATACAACTAAAGCATCAAATTAGGAATAAGGTATCAAAACTACAATTACAACTACAATTAATGATAAATTAATGCTACGTCGCATACCAGTAAAAGGCAGAAAAGGTCTTTTCACGTTCACATTCAAAATAGGTTATTAGTGATGCTACCATTTCTTCAGCATGACTTGCTAAGTGTCTAGGAATTGTAAAAGTTTATGCAACAAATGACGTTAATGGAACCTGGATTAATCACCAAAAGAACTGTTTTAAATGTTTAACGTGATATAGATCACAAACAAATGAACAAGTATCCTTTCATTCAAATGTCAAATGTCATGAAGGGTTGCCTACCTATAGTAGTAGAACTTTCATTTCAGCTGTAATGTGATATCTGCTTTGAGAATTTATATTTGTGTGTTGCCTACATTTAATTACTAAAAATTATATCATTCCATTCTTATCTTAAAAATAGGATAATAAACTTTTTTGTTTTTCAGATTAAACAGAAGAGATCATTAAACAACTGCAAAGTGCACTTTACTATAGGAAAAGCTTTGGAATTCACTGAAGTATTGCCTCGATATTTTGAAATAATTAATGGATCTCTAAATACTCTTCCACATCAAGTTGTAATGAGGAAAGCTCAGGCAGTGAATTTAGACACATTGACCTTCAGGAGCTATTTTGCCCTCCTCTTCGAATTCTGTCCAGTAAGCTGTTATTGTTTTCTTAATAGTACATTTTATCATTGCTGAAATCGTTTATGATGAAATATAAAAAATTAACTTGGTTAAACATTTTCATGAGTATTCAAATAACTGTCTGAGGTAGTATCTTGCATTTATCTATTATTTTTCAATTATCATGTTTTGGCAAGCAGTTCTGGTAAAATCTTCTTCCTATTATAGTCATAAGCAGTTTTTGAATTTTAATTTTTTACTACATAATTTTTGAACTTCTTTACTAGTTATTGGAACTTTGTAATAATTAGTGTTTATGTTTAGACAGTTTTCGAGAACACTTGCCAGATGAACATTTATTATTAATATTTTTTAATAAAATATGCTGGGCAACCGTCTGTCTGAGGCTCCAACACACTCTGATGTCCAACCAACATCATTATGCCCGTACTCTCGCCCCGCTTCAGCGGTGGTAAGAGCACGGGACCGGAAATTATTAATCGAGGTTTAGAGAATGGCAGAGACGTAAAGACCCAAGGATGACAGATTTTTGCATCCTGCAGGCTAGTGAATATGCAGCGGCGTAACATGCAGGAATATACTCGAGTTCCTGTAGCAGCGAATTGGGTACACCCCCTACACAGCCAATAATTAGAACGACAAGTTGTATGTTACATCCTAAATAAAGCTGCCTAAGCTCAAACATAAAGTTGAGTCACTTCGTCTGTTTTTCCTCCTCTACTCAAACATTCGTTTCAGCTGGAACAGAGAACTCTGTGACAAACAGGTTTTTAATTTGTTTCTCGAGGAGGATAATGTCAGGCTTATTAGCGGTCACTGACTTGACAGCGGAGAATGTGAAATTCCAGTTTATACAGCATCTCTTGTTCTCCACCACGGACTCAATATTCCCTGGATGGCAAGGTAGCACTTTGGTCTACCACAAAAAAGTGTCGAATATGGTAATACAACAGTCTAAGGCCCGTATTATGTCAATACACGTAATTAGTAGACACCATCACTGGACATGCACTCAAGAGGTGCATAAGAGTCTCCAGCAATTGGTGACAGATTCTACAGGTGTCATCTGCTATGTCCACCTGCATTATGCGCTTGCCATGTACCCAGGTGTTTATAACACCATCTTGGCAGGCCACGATGAACCGTTCAGTCTCCCACCTGTGCCCCGTTGATTTAAAAAAGGAGAATGTCAGTCTCAAAGACAAGTCTTCTCTATGCCGGAAGAACATTCCGTGCAAAGGCCTGTCAACATGCTACCCCAACAGGTGTTTTTGTCAGGGCATCTCTAATTTTAGGTTATCTATCTAGCTATCTTAAGGTCGCAATGTCAACCTCAATCATCGAAGGGCGATCACCTCGCCTCCTTCCTGACCTGTGGTCGAAGCATAGTCCAAGTTCACCTGCTGATCTCGCTGCTGCTTTGTACAGGAATGTTCAATGAATGTTCCTGCGACTTCGTTAGTCTTGACAATTTACAAAAGGGAATCCGAGCTTGCAAACGTCCTTTCTAACCGGTATCGATCGGATGGAGACCATAGACCAGGTAGATAAAGCAGACTGGATGGATGCCTGATATTGACCGCACAAGCAGAATGGAGTGGACTAATGACCTCCAGGACGGTGCCAGAACACCTGCTACAAGATCTTCACTAGAATTTTGTATGCTAGGTTGTTGCGAGCACTGGTACCAATATTTGAGCAATTTGTGGAGCAGCGCAATTGCAGCAAAAAATGCATGGATGTAGGGAGAATTTGCGTTGACTGTTGCATTACAGAAGTCGCATGAAATCTACCCGTGACCTGGATAGCCACAAGGCATTCAACATGACATCGCATCATGTATTGTGTTGTTTGTTTGACAAACTTGCGATACCAAAACTTCTACCCAAATATATAGAACAGTTTGTCATAACATCCGGCCGCCGCAAAACCCTTACACAACTGATATTATATAGAAGGGGAGTCTTTCATGGAGATTCCCTTAGCCCTCATCTATTTTCCAGCTCGCTGCTGCCGCTAAGTGCAGCTCTTCGCAAGACCCGCACCTATCTCTGTGGGCCCCCACTCAAATAGAATACACAGGATTAGTCATCTATTTTATATTTATGATTTAAAACTCTATACCTGTGGTGAGAGCAAACTCCAACAAGCTCTTAGGGTGGTACAGAAGTTTATTTGTGACACTGAGATGGAGCTTGGCTTGGACAAGCACGCTCTGGTTCATATTAAGAGGGGGCGACCTCAACGGTATCCAAATGATGTGCAGCTTATTGATAGAGGCACCATAAAACATCCAGCATGGCTTTTGTAAAAACAAGTCCACATGGTGGAAGTCACATAACTAATACTGACAAGCGTGGATGAAAGTAAGGTGGTGTGTGCTTTTTTGTGACCTCAGCTAGTCATTTGATACTGTTTCTTTCGAAATATTGCTTGACATGCTGAAACATTATGGTGTCAGAGGTATACCACTTAAAATCCTAGGATCATTCCTAACAGATAGGTACCACAGTTATCTGGAGGGGAAAAAATCTGGTTAGAGCCTTGTGAACTATGGTGTGCCACATTCTGATTTCACAACACTTTTGTTTGTGAACTAAATCAACGACCTACTAGTCGGTGTTACATCTGATCTAACATGTCTATTTGCAGATAAGACGCAGATAAATATAGCCCGCAGTCGAGCTACAAAAAAATCAGTAGCAACAAATGATCAGCCTGAAGCCTGGTCCGAGGCATATAAATTGAAAATGAATAAAGAGAAAACAAAGTCACTACTGTTTACAACAGGTCAGGTAGCACTGATGTCAAAGGCTAAGTTACTGGGCATATGGTTTCAGAATGATATGCGTTTTGATACACACACACACACACACACATACATCGATCATGTCTGAAACAACTTAGCATATGCTCTCTTTGTGTTGAGAAGAATGATGAAAATTGCGACTTGCCAGGCTGTATTATAGCATACCACTCTCTGTTTCATAGCATTGCAACATATGGTATACTCATATGGGGGCAGTTAGCCACATTCACAAGATATTTTCCTGCAACAGATAAAATCTACCAGGATAATATTTAATGCTAGTCAAATCATCAGCTGTAAAGAACTTTTTCTAAATTTGAAAATGCTTATCATTTCTGTGGCTTATGTTTAGGGTGTCTTACCCATGTACCAGGTCTGGAAATTAAGTAATGAGACTGATTTTTTAAGTATTATTATTTAAATGTAGTTACAATTGAACTTTGTTTCCCTCGAAATTATTCCTTTGGGGAGCCACACAGCACTGGAGACGGTTCTTCCACTCCTCATAACAGTGCTGGAACGCTGATACTGTTATAGCCTTCAGCTGGTCGGTTACAGCTGTTTGAATGTTTTCGAGTGTGACCCTTGAGATGAATTTTTAATCCTGTGAAGAGGAAGAAGTCACAAGGACTCAGTCAGGTGAGTAAGAAGGTTGAATAGCCACTAATGTTTTACTGGCCAAAAACTCTTTATGGAAATTACTGTGTGACATAGCGCATTGTCATGATGCAGGATCCAATTGTTCTAGATGTTTGGTCTCACACACATGACCCCTTTTCAGTGTCTGTCGAGAACCTCTCGGTGTTGATTCACTGTCTGTACTTGAGGAACAAACTCTTTGTGGACGATTCCCTGGCTATCAAAGAAACAAATCAGCATTCTCTTGATCTTTGATTTGCCCATTCATGCTTTTCTGGGCTTTGGAGAGCCTGAAGTGTGTCATTCCATGCTCTGGTGTTTGGTTTCCAGGTCATAGTCAATCACCCAACTTTCATCACCAGTAATGACACATTCCAAAAAATTTTCATAATTTTCAATTGATTTCAAAAAGTCAAGGCACCTTTCCCTCCTAATGTCCTTTTGTTCCTGCGAAAAGTTTTTTGGAACAATTTTCGAGCAGATCTTTCTCATTGGTCCAAACTTGATTAACAGTGGTGTGACACAAATTCAACTGTTCCCGATCATTCTGATCGCCAACCGACGATCTGAACACACAAGATCGCGGATTCTGTTGAAATTTTCATAGGTTCTTGCAGTTGAAGGCCTTCCGCTGCATGGCTCATCTCCAACCACTGAAAAAACTGGGCTTTTGACAAAGCACTGTCTCCGTAGGCCTGCTAAAGTTTTGTAAAAGTTTCTGTTGTACTTTGCCCAAGTCTGGAGCAAAACCTAATAGCATACCGCTGCTCAAAATTAATGTCACTAATTTTTTGAGTTCACTACAAAAACCGGTTTGACAGTAACAAGACAACGGACAACCAAATTACTCGACCGAGCTCAAACTCGTACTGAATGTGTAGGACATGTCAACCTGTCGCCTTTCCATGCCACACGCTTTCAGTGTTGCCATATCAAATGCTGCGTTGTCAGTCTCATTACTTAATTTACAGACCTCATACATGGAAATAAAGCCAACAAACTGCAAATATTATGGTTACAACACAAGGTAAAAAGATATTCAGAGCACAAAGTGGTGTAAATTACTGAGGCATGAATTTAGAGCTGGATCTCCTCCTGCATGTGTGATGTGAACAATGGCCACTTTGGAAAAGTAGTCAAAGAAAAGCTTATAAACAGTGCCTGTATTCAAAAGAAGACTTTTAAATTCCAAAACCTTTTTGTTTTAGATTGAATGATATTTATGTTATGCTTTTTGCTTATTTTATAAAAGAATTTGTGCTTATTTTTTGTATGTAGTCACTGAAAGGCTGCCAAAAATGTGTATGTTTGTTACTCAGGATGTCATTTTTTATTGTATCAACACGGCTATCTCCGTTATCAATAGAGTTGGACAGATGCACAAATTAGCAAATTGGTGCAGTTTTGTTCAATCCTTAACTGTCTAGTTTCGAACGGTTCTAAAACCTGATTTTGTGATTTTTTTGCATTTCCTAATAACTTGCCCATTGTTTATATTTTTAGGCAAGAAAAAATTTTACATAAAAAATACGATAAATTGGCCGGTTGTATTCGTTTTGCAAAATATCTCCAAATTTTCCGCACTCAATAGTCAACTTTTTTCCTACTGGATGACATATAGAACTTTTACATATTTTTTGACAAATATGTTAATGAATACTGTTAGACCCAATCTATTCAAGAAAAATTATTTGACTATAACTATAAAAGACATGCTCTAACATTAAAATTATTCATTTTTCTATCTGTTAACTTACATTGTTGCTATCAATAATAAAACTAACAAAAATTAACAAAACACAAAGGGAAAATGGAAACATATTTAATTTTCAACATTTCTCCCCTGTAAATATATTCTGATTGTCGTCTAACATTTTTGGACAAACTTTTGATACTGGTTGCCTATATGCTCCTGTTTTGGTTTTCACGCCAACAATTATAATTTTTTCATCTTTTGAACAGTAAATGTCTTCAACTATTCCATATGGCAAGTTGTTTCGAGGTAACTGATTGTCCACGACTACAGGTTCATCGCTTTTCTTGTCACTCTGCTCCTCTTCAGAAGACTTCACTTTTTTCTGACACGATCTGACATGCTGGGATTGCTGAAGTTGCTGCTGCTGGCTTAAGATCTCTTCTGATGGATGTTTTCTGCACTTTAGTGTTGGTGTTGGTTTATACAGATTTCTTATGCTTACCCGTATTTTTGTCATCACTCTCACCTAAGACATTTTGATCAGTTTCATCACTTTCTTCGTCTTCCTCTGCTTTGACTTTCTTGCGAGAAACACAATTACATTTATGGGGTTCTCTTCGCTTTCATCAGAATGCTGGAATTCTTTATCACTTTCGCTTGAAATGATATATTTTAACCTAGAATGCCTCCATTGTCAAGCCTAGCTCTAGCATAAAACTCATCGCTCGAGTTGACATCATTGAAAGAATTACCTCTATAGTTAGTTTTAGCAGCAGTTCATTTAGGTCTCCCTCCTTTGTCAGACTCTGCTAGTTCCAATATGAAAACTACTATTCTTTCTCAAAGCTCTTCTTGAACTCCGGTCTTAGCTAGATCCAGGATGTTGCAAATGACTTTCAAGTATTTTACATTCAATTTTTGAATTGCTCTTTTCCGTTGTCAGCTTACCTTTCTGGGGCATCGTTCTCTTTCACCCTTTTCTTTTAGTTTCTATCTACATCACTATCTTTTTTCTTGGTGTTAGAATTTACCAGACTTCTCCTTGCAACCGGTATTCTCTTTATTAGATATATCTTTTAACGAAGATTTAACTCTACTATTATTAATCTCTTGAACCTGAAGGTACTCATCAGTTTCCTCAAAGTCCTTATCTTTATTCTTCATAAGAACACTACATCTATAAATGCTTTTGTATTACGGCTGTAACTCCATTTCTAACGACACCTTTTACTTGTGGTATCTCGCTTTGATCTTTGCTTGCATCTTCATTTCCGATTCTATGGCTTCAATCAGTCTCTTTTCTTATAAATCTGCTACCTTCTTGTTTCTAGTTGTACTTGCGACACTTGACTTGATAACAATGATGTTATCTACCTTTACTAACTGATTTAGTTTTTGTTTCTATCTCTTTAAACATTCTTTTGCTGTGTTCACCAATGTCTATCTAAATTTACTGCAGATAAGTACACTTGGAAAAACCCAAAATATGTCTTGTGATTTGGGTTTCCCAAGTGTACTTATCAGTGCTAATCACAGGTTCCAATCTTCACTTAGTTACTGCAGATGGATTTGAAAAGCCTTTAAAATTTTGTTTTTATTTTTCTGTCACTGACTTTTTGTTTTGTTTTCAGGTTTGACACTTTCATAATTTTGAGCATTATTTTCCATTCTACCATGGACTTTTCTTACACTATTTTATTTCTCCCAGTTCCAGAAGGATCAATAATGTTAGACCCGACCTACTCACTATAAATTCCACTATAACTATAAAAGATATGTCAGCTCTAACATTAAAAATAACAGAACACAAAGGTAAAATGGAAACATGATATTTAACTTTCAATATATACATATTGGACTTTATTCGTGAATGAATAGAAAAATATTTTTCCCTGAGGAAATCATATTACCTTAGGAATATACAAATACATGTTGCTGCAACAACAATTAACTGCCATTGTAAAGCTTTTACTGCAGTTATTTTCTACCACTAATATTGTGGGTTGAGATAATTAGCAAAATGATATGTCTGTTTAGTATTGGAGAGGAATTTTGCAAAACACGTACAAGTAGGCGATTTTTCAGCTTATTTTCTGTAAAAGCAGTTTATTTTCTGAAAAATATGGTAAACGAGGAGGTTATAAGAAAAAGAAAAAAAAAACAAACGCAAAATTCGATTTTTAAAGAAAGTCAGAACTGTTTGGAATTTTACAGATGTAAAACCAGATCTGGCATAAGCATACAAAATTGCACAATCTTGCTAATTTTAGCACTCTCCTTACTCTAATCATAATGGAGATAGTTGTAGCGAGTCAATAAAAACTGACACCTTTGAAAATTGATATTGAAAATTGAAATTTCCGTTGTACTTTTACAGGGTAAGCGGATTACATTGATGCAGGCTGTTAGCTTGTTTTTTTTCTGCAGCAATTTATCAATCAGGGTTCTTAAGCAAAGGAAGGAGAATCACTTTATTCAATTATACCACTGGACAACCCTATTTTTGTCTTTTGTGGTTGCAAAACGTATAGATTACACTCGTGATGGTTGGGTAAGTTATATGTTAATAATGCAAAAGTTTCCTCTTTGAGGAAACTGATATGAGTTTTGGTTGACAATGTTTACAACCTATTTTATTGTGAAATTTGGTGTGGAACTGGTTTGATTTAATAGTTGAAACTTAGATCAATGTGGTCATTGGGAGATGCTTTCCGCAATGATTTGATGATCATTGGGAAATGCTTTCCGCAATGATTTGATCTGTATCTCAAAGTATGAATTTGGTGCTTAGCGAAAGACTAAATTAAAGTAACAATAATCATTTATAATACAGACTTAGTAAAAAGTATAGAAAGGCACTTGTATTTTCTGAGATTTGTTATTAAAAAAAAAGTTTTAAGAAAAGGTTTTCCTCATATTTTTTGCTACAACCGGGCGATATTAAATTTTTCCTAGTGTAAACAAATTTGTTGCTATGGCAACGAAATTTACTTTTTAATGATAACATATGATTTTTTTTTTGCATTTTTAGAAAGAACGTCTCTCTTGATACGGCACTATAAAACCTTAACCGGGTTCCATAAGAAAAAAATGAAGTCTAACATTAACTTTCTTAAAAATCACCTCCTACAGTGGGACTTCATTGTTCAATTTCTTCTTATTATTATCGACTTTAGCGTGAAGGGGTTTTACACTCCCTCAAAGGGGAACATTCACTCATCCCAGGTATCTCAGATACCAAAGGGACTACTGGCTCAGATGGAACAATTTACAAGTTATCAGGCCTTGAACAACAATGCAACACATATTATTTCCCAGAAATCTCTGCACAGTGAGGGCAGTTGCAAGTATTACCGCCTACTGCTTAACCTTATAAAGGTGCTCTCCAAGTACCTGTCTTACTATTCTCTCAAAGATTCTTAGGAACCACATCAGTTGATGACACAACAATTGGAATCATTCGGACACTATCTGCCCTCCACTGTCTCTTTACTTGCTACGCGAATGTCCCTGTACTTAATGATCTTCTCGTTGTACTTTATCTCTAGATTATCAGTATTCAGAATGGCCACATTAATCAGCGTCACTTGCTTGCTGGACTTATCCACTATTATTATATCTGGTCTGTTGTGAGCAATTCGTTGGTCTGTGAGTACGGTCCGATCCCAGTACAACCTGTATGCTGAGTTCTCTAGAACAGGCTCAGAAGTGTATATATAGTAGGGCACCTTACTAAGATTTAAAAGTCCCAGCTTCACAGCCAGTTCTTGATGAAGTATTTTCACCACTGCATCGTGTCTTTCTTTATACTCTGTTGCAGCAAACGCTTGACATCCTCTGGTGACATGCTGGATAGTCTCTGATGACTCACACCCACACTACATTTCTCATCTTGGACCGAACTATATCCAACTATATACTGCAGGTAGTTTCTTGTTGGGATGACTTGATCTTGTATGGCCAGCAAAAACCCCTCTGTTTCTTGAAACATCTGTCCGGACACCAACCAGTAGTTCGACGCCAATTTGTCGGCATGTGCCTTGGAGATCTCATTTAGATGTCATCCATGGAGAGGCCTCTGCATCCAATATTACAGCCTGTTCTGATCAGTCTGATGGTGACTTTGTATTTCACTTTAATTTAATTGTAGCAGTGTTGAATCATCTGCCTCGCATATGGCACAGTGTAGTTCAGAAGTAACCGCCCGCTGATGGAAATATGTACGTAGGTTTAATATCTGCTGGTCTAACTGTTTACCAATATCCAACACTTCTCTTCCACCTTGGTGTCTAGGTAGGGTACTCGCTCGATCACACGACGAGGGTAATGCTTTTTGGATTTTGTTAGGAGTGTTTGCACCTTACGTTGTTGATTTTCGATGTCCATCTTGCTCCAGTTTACAATCCCAAATTAACCGCTAAGTCCATAAAATGCATATGTATTAAGAGCTTTAGTCAGGTTGATGCAGTTGAGATGTGTTTGCACCACCTGCTTTACTCACTTCGCAAATTCATTTGTCAGATCGTTCTGCATTACTGAGTGGTTTATTTTGCTCGTTTGCTGTATTCCCAGATATTTATAACACTCTTCTACATCCATCGAGGCAATTTGCTGGCCATTCTGCATTTCATATACATTTGGTTGCATCTTTCGTCTGACTACACATAAGGTGCGACATTTGTCAAACCCAAACTGCAGTCATTATCTCTGGAAAACCCTTCCACAATTTTAAGGAGTTGTTCTAGGTGGTTCTTTGTGGAGGTCATTAGCTTAGCATCGTCCATATACAGCATATGATTTGGCCTCATTTGCTCCCTGCCATTGCTTTTTATATCGAAGCCATATCTGGTAGAGTTCAGGCGGTTTGATAGTGGATTCAATGCGAGGCAGAACCACAATGGTCTTAGCGAGTCGCCTTGAAGTATACCTCTTCTAATTGGTATCGTGCTGGTTACGATGTTATCACCCGTTTGTACCCGTAACTGAATTTTTGTTCTCCTGGTAAACATTATGTGTTCAAGGAATCTCAGGGTATTATAAGTATCAATCGTATAGCTCTTTAGCACACTTATAAGCCATTCGTGTAGAACTGAATCAAATGCCTTTTTGTAATCCACATAGGCAGCAATTGTAAGCTTGGTTGCACACAACCGAATCAATTATTAGCTGCTCTTTGCATCCCATAGATCCTTTGGAACACCCTCTTTGCTGACTTGCAGTTATGTTTCTCAAGGCAGAATATCATTATTATTATTATTTTGTTTTCTTCTTTCTACTCATCGCGCACTCAGTCCCTCACAAAACAAGAGATTTGCATCACGTTCATCTTTGTCAGGTCAGGTCAGGTCAGGCCTGTGACTTTCAACTGCTCTGTCGGTGACCACCAGGAGGTCTCACAGCAGGTTGACCTGATCCTTTTGAACTACACCTTCAGGCTTGCATTTATAGTAGGGGGCTTTTCCGACTCGATAACGCCGTAATATTTTGGCAAGGCCTGATGGACGACCTTGGCCACGTTGTCATGGCGTTTCTTGTAATCTGACTGGGCCAGAGAATCACAAGTGCCCGCCACATGCTGAATGGTTTCCGGCTTTTTTTGACGGAGTCTATACAGGTTACTAACATTCCGCTTCATAATGTACCGCTGGTACGCGCCCGTGCAAATAACCTGATCTTGTATCGCGCATAGAAAGCCCTCTGTTTCAGCAAACAAGCCTACCATCCTTAACTATTCCGGTGAAGCGCGGAGGTCAACGTGAGGTGCCGTTAGGCATATGGCGAAGCGTCCATGCAGCTCCATCTTCCCCTAGGCGCGACGGTGCTCATCCACACTCGAAACAACAGTAAGGACGTGATTTTGATCAGGCTGCTTGAGGTCGAAAGAGACCAACCGTATCTTCTGTTACTGCACACACTGCACCAGTGGTTGTCTATGCTCCCAGAAGTATTTTCTGAGCCACATGCTTTCTTTGTTACACATTACCTCCACCGAGAGGAGTCCACGTTCCTCCATGTCTCGAGGCAAGTACAAGCGGTGCCAGGAAGCTCTAGGATGCAGCATTCGATGTTTTTTCATAATGCAGCAAATCTTTCTGTCAAACTCCTTAAGAGCAGTTGTTGACCAGTCGAGGATGCTACAAGTGTAGGTAGCAACAGGGACTTCCCAAGTGTTTATGGCTCTGATTTTATTTCTTTATTTTTGCACACCTTCCTCACTGTAGCCAATATTTTGTCCTCCACAGCCTGTCTCATCTCTGTTGTCTTCACAGAGAAGAGTTGTTAAACGCCCAAGATTTTTTATTTAGCGTATGGGGTTACAGTACGATACACATGATAGAAGTATACGAAATATACAAAATAGAAAACACATGTAAACAGAGAAATTTCAAATATATAAGGACAAACATAACTATTATGACAAACTATATATCTACATCCAAATTACGAAGCCATTCGATTGCCTCTGGTGTGGCTTTCATAAAATCTTCGAGATCATGGTGTAGTGGATAGTTTTCCGCGGAGATTCGCAATCACATTATGGGGATTCTGCCCTGCCCCGTTTGTGTAAGGAGTCAGCACATTTCCCGCAACCTGTTCTAACTCGGTTGAGCTTTGACCATAGTCGGCATGGCAGGTGGGATCCGTTGAAACAGTGTGTTGGATCATCTAGTTGAATGTAGTGGTCTCCTTCAGTTTCTGTCCATATGGTAGTCCATTTATTAGTCACATGAAAGTTTTCGTTCGATTCTAATGCTGATTGGATAGCTCGATATCTTGATTTGAGCTGATGATATTGTCCCGCCAGGTATGGGACATCGGTATGGATTGGTAGAGGCTACATTAGCCATGATTTTTCTATATTCCCTGATGAGAGCTGCAGTTTGTCGGATATCTGGTGGTGTGATATTACTGAGCACTGGAAGCATTGGTGTTGGCTGTATGGTCCCAACAATCAGTCTCATTGTTTGGTTCAGTTGCACATCTACTTTTGTGGTGTGTACACTGTTGATCCAAACAGGACAGCAATATTCTGCGACAGAGTATACCGAGGCCAGAGCTGCTGTCTGAAGTACTGTCGCTGTAGCTCCCCATGTTGTTTCAGCAACTTTGGCTATGACGTTATTGCATGTTCTCAGCTTACCAGCCACGTTTCCAAGATGTGAATTAAATGTTACTGATCGATCCAGTGTCACGCCTAAATACTTTGGGTTTTTATTGTGGTTAAGGATCTTGCCATTAAATTCCACCCGCAGGGTATCATTTGCTTGCCGGCCCCATAGATGGAAGCAGCAGCCTTCTGTTTTAGACGGGCTTGGGTACAGTCTCCACTTTCTGAAGTAATCATTAAGCTTGGCGAGGTCTTCATTCAGAGCATGTTCAGTCGGTAATTTGAGTTTGTGCTGGTAGGAAATCACTAAGTCGTCTGCACATGCAAATTTTCTACACCTCGTTTCAGGTAAGTCAGCTGTATAGAGATTGAACAGGAGTGGGGCGAGCACCGAGCCCTGCGGGAGGCCATTGTTCAGTTTCTTATTACTGCTCTTAGCATTGTTAACAAAGGCCTGGAATAGTCTGTTTGATAATAGGTTGTTAATTAAATGACACGTTTTCAAGCATGTCATGACTCTGAGCAATTTGTATATTAGGCCTTCCCTCCATACGATGTCATACGCCGCAGTAAGATAAATGAACGCTACGGATGTTCCGAGTCCCCTCTCAAACCCCACTTCGATGTGAGTCGTTAGGGACAGGACCTGGTCAGTACAGCTATGACCACTCCTAAACCCAGCCTGTTCCATGGGGATCATTGCATCAACTGCAAGACATATACAGTTATAGAGTAGTCTTTCCAGCAGCTTATAACAGCAGCTGAGGAGGGCTATAGGTCGGTAGCTCTCGGGTAGCTCCTGTGGTTTCCAAGGTTTTAGAATAGCAATAATCTTTGTTCTCTTAAATTCTGGTGGTAGGCTGCCTGTGTTTAGGATGTCATTGAAAAATTTCACGAGCCAAAGTCGAGTCGTCCCACCACAACTAACCAGGAATTCGGGGTAGATGCCATCGAAGCCCGCTGCCTTTCCAATGTTTGTATCCCTGAGGCCCTGTTCCAATTCCTTGGCAGAGAAGTCTCGTGAGAGCTCGGACGATGAGGCGGTGGTACGTTTAAGATCTCTTAGGGATGTCTTGACGTCTCTTGTGTGTTTTTTATCGGAAGGTGCACGAGAAACGTCAACTATGCGGTTGGCTATTTGGTTTGGGTTTATTGATGTATTTCCCACGACATTTCAGTTACTTTCCCCAAGCCTCCGCAATAAGCCCCATGCCTTTCTGCTGGACCATGTAAAGTTCATGCGTTCCATAGCAGAAGTCCATTTGTTCATTCTGCTGGCATCAAGGGATCTCAGTAGCTGGTCAGCAATTTCTGGGTCCCCTGAGTCCTCGAACTCCCTGTATAGTGGCTGGCTTTCCTCGTTCCATCGAGGCATATACTCCTTGCGGTAGCTTCGAGGGACATGTTTTTTGGTTACAGCTATCATTAGACCTACAAATCTGTGGTAGTTTTTAGCCTTTGGTTAGATGAAGCGGACACACATATCGTGTTCCATTGCATAGGTAGCCCAATTCGCCCTGCCGAAGTTCCATCGTGGCCTGGGAACAGAATCGACCATTGGTATTTTGATCCCCACTGCAATCACAACGGGGCAAAGTTGACTATGTGGCAAGTCCCCTAGTACAGTGTGTGAGTTAGATAAAGGTTGTGATTGTGAGTTACTTGATATAAAACAGAGATCCGGATTGTAGCCCGTACGTCACCTTCTTGAGAAAAACGTTGGCTTATCTTTGGCACTAAAAACCAGATGGAGGTTGTTGGTTTCAGCCCAGTCTATGAGCTTCTCTCCATTGTCATCATTATTCTCATATCCCCACAGACTGTGGTGACTATTGAAATCTCCCACGTAGAGGGTTGGATTTTTTGATGGGATTCTTATGATATTCACAGGCCATGAGATTGTAGGCAGTTTGTAGATGTTTACAAGAACTAGATCGTTGACTTTTATAGTTATCGTTAGTATGCCTTCTTCAGAGCTACAATCGACTAATTCAACACCTTGCATGCCCCACCTTGCATATGTTGCGGTGCCATAAACAGCACTATAAGTTGCCCCAATCAAACGATATTCAGGAATATTGCCTCTTCTGAGAAGCTCATCCTCTGAGGGGGTGTGTCTCTTGAATGGCTACGACGTGAATTTCGTTTTCAATGAGTATTTTAGATAGGGTTTCTCCTTTTGCTCTACTAATACCCTCGATATACAGTTGGTATATTCGCACAGAAGGTCGGAAATGCTTCGTTAATAGGCGCTGAGAAGTGCCAATAGTACTAGGTTGGTCCATAATCCAAGAGATCCAAGAGATCACACTGTCAGCCAGGAGAGCACAATGACTGGTCTGGCTTCCCAAAGTATTAGTTAATTAGTTCACTTCTACTAGTAGACGCTATCCAGGGTGCACCACGGTAAGGAGAACTAAGATTACACTCCAACGCCCAAGTGCTTGTAGGCATCATCAGAGGCGAGGCCTGACATTAGCGTCATATCCTGCTCCGTTACTGGTCGGCTGCGTTTAATGTGGAGAACCGCATATTTGTCCAGCCCGAATTCCATACGGATCGCGTCGCTAAAGCCCTTCACAATCTCCATCATGCTTCCTAACTCGTCAGCATTCCTGGAGTAGAGTTTTAAATCGTTCATGTAGAACTGGTGAGTAACCCGTCCCACATTGCTTTGTTCGATGTTATATCTGTAGAAAGTCTTGTTTAACATATGGCTAAACGGGTTCATAGCTAGACAGAACCAGAGGGGACTTAAACTGTCCTCCTGGAAGATACCTCTGTTGATGTGGAGTTGTACTGGTGGTTGTAGCAACCTTCGGACCATAAGGTGTGTATGCCAATTTTGCATGCATGCTTCCAGGGCTCCTATGAGATATGCGTCGACCCTGTATAGTCGCAGCACCTTGAGTAGCCAAGTGTGCGGAATGGAATTAAATGCCTTGCGGAAATCGATCCAACCGATGGAAATATTACGTTTATTTTTTTACTTGAGATGTGATGATTTTGTCAGTGACGAGAAACTCCTTGCATCCTGTGCGTTCTTTCAGCATCCATTTTATTCTGTCGCGAGAATCTGATTCTGAATGATGCGATCATAAATTTTTTCCGGCCAGAACAGGAGTGATTATTTGGTATACCGTAGGGAGGCAAGTGATTGGGTAGTAATTTTTTGGGTTGGACCGATCCCCAGATTTGTATAGCAAGTAGGTGAGACCCCTTGTCAGGGATGATGGTATGGATTTCAGGGTACCGATGAACCGTCTGAAATGCCGCAAGAGCGCCATGTGCATTGCTGGAAAGTACTTCTATCAAAAGTTGCAAATGCCGTCCGGTCCAGGAAAATGCAAATTTTTCGTTTCCTGATGGCTGACTGAACATCGGAAAGGTCGATGTTAAACCTTGCCATGGGCGGCAACTCATCACATTCACCTCGCAGCCCCCCGAGCCAGCTCGCTGCCCCGTCGTGACACAGTAACCGACCACAAAAAATTCATGGCATGCTTGGTTCAAAAGAGATAGATAAAGTTGCATTTTTTTAAATGGCAATTATAGTCGGCTGTGACGTCTTTCAAAAAGCAATTTTTTTTCTGATTCCAATGATATAAGGTTTTATATGATTATTTACATTAGCTTGATATTTATTTAACAAAAACTATTTATTATAAACTATTTGCAAAATTATGTGTACCAAGCAGGTGATGAATACATCCAATCCGATGTAAAAATCAACAAACTGTCATTGTACAAGCTTGTGTCAAATATAGTTTTTAACGTACGTAGTTCTCTAGCAGATTTTTGTTCAAAGAATAAGTTATAATGTATATGAATGAAGAGAACAATTACATGATTTTCTGTTATTATGTCAGTAACAGAAATGTTGATAAAGCTAGTCAAATGTATTTCCAATGATACATGGAAAGAAGGCAGCCCGATAAAAGACTTTTTGCTAAACTGAACAAAAACGGAAAAGTTGAAATTTAAAGAAGAAGAAGAAAGAGTTTTGGCATTCGTTAATTATAAACCAAGTACATTTACCAGAGAACGAGTGTGGGGTTTCAAAAAAAAGGCCCGTTTGATTCTTAAACATAATAATTATATACATAATGTAGTATCAGTAATACATTATATTCGGGAGATTGAGATTTGAGTTGACAAATCAGTTTGCTAGATGGTTGGTAAGGGAAAAAGAGCAAAACGATCGTTTTACGTATGGACTTCTTTGTACAGACAGGGTGGGTGGGTGCGTGCGTGCGTGCGTGCGTGCGTGCGTGCGTGGGGCCAATCACCGACGATAGGGAGCAGTTTCACCTCCTGGAAATTTTGCCGACCTCCTGCCTTTCTGTAAGGAGGCTAGAGATCTTTAACGTGCCCAACAACGCCTTTACACCCCCTCCGAATGGCGGAACGTGCAGTCTGCCTTCAGATAATATGGCCTGTTATCTTTAATAAGCGGCGATTGTAAAATGAGTTGCACCTCCATACAAACACATAGAGATAGCTTATACGCTTGTAAGTGATATTATTCTTATATTATGTATGAATCATTATCTGTTTTATGCAGGATATAGTATAGTAGGTCCTTAAAAATTTGGTTGCAGCTATATAGTGATCAAATAGGCCACCATTCATAGCCTGACAGTATCTCAATCTATTGTAAAGTTCTTGTCTTACCTTAAACATCTCTTGTGTTGAATGCTTCATTTCTAATTTATTTTGTTTTAACTTTTTTTAGGAGACGCTTGTGAGTGGGCCGCAGGGTGTACCTAATACAACTAAGAGAATTTTTACAACTATTGGAGCTGTTAGTGTACTAACAGGTATGGCAACGTTGGTCTTATATTTGACTGTGGGCAGAAAATAATTACATTATGGAGAAGACTAATTATCATAACATTTTAAATGAATGAATGTTTGATAAGATACCCATACGATTGTGATTATTATCATGTTTACTATGATACCTACAAGGATTTTATAAAATGTTTAACTATAGTATATCTTTGCTGTATTGTATTACTGTTTGTATGTTAAGTTTTTGTTTGTGTTTGTTTTTGTTTCCATTGTTGTATTTTTATACTTTTATGATGGTCCTCGTAAAATAAATGAATTGTAATTTTAAATTGTTGTTTTCTTATTTATTTATTTAGTTATTTATTTATTTATTTGAACGAACATGCCATATTTACAAATATTCCATACCAGATTTCGCTGCATTTGTGGGTATCTTGGTTATGAGCAGAGATAGAAGGTTGCAGTTTTCACAATATTGTTATACTTTTTGTGTGAAAATAACAATGTCGAAACCAAACCTGACAAGGTACTCTTTGTTTTTTTTTATTTTTTTTTTACTTCAACAACACACCACGAGGGCTTACAGCCTAAATACAATCGTACCGTGGGTGTCGACAAGGAGGAAAGAGGCAACTTGTTAATTCTGAACTTGAAGGTTTGGGGGAGAAGGAAAAACATGTGCCGGCAAGGAATTCCACAACTTTGAAGTCCTCGGGACAAAAGAGCAGGCATAACAAGATGTTCCATGTCTGGTGACCTGGACAGTAAAAGGGTGCATTCGCTCTGTTCCCCTGGTAGATCTGTTGGGGGCAGCAGGTGGAGGAACTATGGAAGAAAGCTCCTCAGCACTGCCCGTGCAGATATCTATAAAAAAGAGAGAGAGGTCACCAACGGCACGTCGGTGGGCAAGGGATGGCAGCCTTTGGGTGAGGGTAGGGTCACCGATGAGACGTATAGCTCTCTTCTGATTGGAGTCCAGGATAGCGAGTGTAGAAGCGGCAGCAGCACCCCAGATGTGGGAGCAGTATTCGAGGTTTGGTCTTATTTGTGAAGTATATAAGGTATAGAGATTAGCTGGTGAAAAGTAATTGCGAGCCCGGAAGTGGAAACCTAATTTCTTAGCAGCCACTTCTGCAATTGATGTGACATGTTGATGCCAATTCAAATTCTGATCCACAGAAATGTCAACAAGTGAAAAGGACTCATTACTTTGAATAACTTGGTTGTTCATTGTGATGGGTCTAGGGCTTGTGTATATCTTATGAGAAAGAAAGCAAGACTGTGATTTGGTGGGGTTAAATTGTACAAGATTTCTATTTCCCCAGTCTAATATTTTTTGGAGATCCACGGAGATAGATCCCTCCATGAGTCTGCGATCCTCATCTAATTGGGCTAAAAAGACAGGCTTAGAATATTGTATATTTGAGTGGAGGGTGCTGTCGTCCGCGTAACTGAACTGGGTTGGATGTGCTTGAGAGGAGGTCATGGATGTAGAGAAGAAATAAAGTAGGGGCTAAAGCTGAACCTTGAGGAACTCCTGCATTAATTGGATACAGTTTAGAGGAATGGCCATCCACGACAACAGAAATGCTCCGGTTGGAGAGAACATTTTCTGTCCAGGTACAGAGTTTTGGTGGTAGGCCATAAGCCGGAGGTTTATTAAGCAGCGCTGCGTGCCAGACCTGGTCGAATTCCTTGAATATGTCTAGAGAGACAATCTGGGATGCACTGTGTAGTTCCATAGACTGTTCCAAGAATTGGTGACAAAGGAAAGGAGGCCGGCAGTTGATCTGCGCTGACGAAATCTAAAAAAAAAAATTTGAAATATTTGTCGCCGATGCGATACTTCCACATGTAACTATGCGGAAGTAATAGTATAAGTAAAATTGAGCATTAAAAGCATTTAACAGACATAACACTCTCATCACTAATAAGTATTTTCACTTAAACCTGAGGGAGAGGTTCATCAAGTCACATGTATGAAGCGTTATAATATGTGGTCGAAAGTTGGACTTTAAATACGGAGGACGTAAAGACAATAAAGGCTTTTGAAATGCAAAGACGAATAAAAATGTCAAAAGAGATGAGAGAAGAAAGGTTCTTGCTGGCTATATTCTAAAACAATAACTTTCTGACATTATTTGAAAGACAGATACTTTGAAAGATAAGAGAAGGGGCAGACCAAGAGGAAAAAGCTTCTGGAAAATTTCTCCCAATCTATGAGGTTTGAGTTGAGTTGTATTTCTGGATGGCCTTGAACTTTTCGTTCTTTGGTCACAGATTTTTATTTATGAAGTACACAAGCTGTAGTGGAATGAAAAAAATGTTAAACACAGAGAGTCACAGTTGCGACGATAAGACAACATCGCCTTTAGACTGTGACGAGTTACCGCCTGGGAACACTGTGCCCTATTGTCAGGTCTGTATGCAGAAGGCAATGGAAAAACACCATATTGTACCTTTTCTTCAACAACAACTATAGCATACAGTCATGGTAGCAGCGACACCGCAATGTTGCTAATCGCATATTAAACATAATTGCAACTAAGTCGAATAACAAAAAAAGTCACAATAATTTCTTTAGTAAGTAGTTACATAAAGTAATGATTAATCTCAAATTAAAGTAGCCGATGTAGCTTAGTTTGCAAATCGGCTAACGTCGGGGTGTCAGCTTTGACACGCCCGTTCCCCAAAGGGTTCGCGTCTCAGTCAGACCAAAATAACCTTGTTCTCCCTGAGAACGAATTGGAAATATCATATCCCATAATTTTCAATTATTCATGTTTATGATCTAAGTAGTTAAAGTGCTTCAAATAAAAAAAATCCCAAATTAAAAAAAAGAAAAACAATATAAGAAATAAATACATAAATTATTCGTAACACCTAAATGTACGAACAGAATCTCTAACCTAAAGTTATAATCGTCGCGCGCGCTTACATTATTCATTATCTGATAACACTAACTTTGTTAGTTGTTTCGTCTTAACAAATGTGTTATGATGAATATGATTCTCTAAAGTGTATTTTTATTTAATTATGTCTTTCAGCAGCGTATATTTAGGTCCTTCCATCACATGTCCAAAGCATTTGAGTTTTCCCTCTTGGAGTGTGTTGATTATTTCTTCATCTTCCTGAATACTAAGGGGACCTCGCATGCAGACTCTGCGCCAAGGGGGAGGAATCAGCCCAGCACATCTTGTGCGAGTGTAAAGCTCTGGACCGCAAAAGACAACTGATCTACGGTCAGTCTAGACCAGAGACAGAGCATTATAAAAACTTCACCCTACCAATCGCTGTGCAGACTAGTTCAAGGCACAGTGATTTTGGAATGGGGGCGGCAAGGCCGCGGACGAGCCCTAAGGGAACGAAAAAAAAGTCTCAGTTCTACGTCTGCAACTCTGTCAGTCCATGAAATTTTCAGCATGCGTCGATAACACAGTCTTTCAAATGCGTAAAGTCTATTCATTCCCTGCTTTTAAGGCGCGCAAGTCTCCGATCCATAGACTAGACTTAAAATGACGTAACAACAACATTCTTCTGTAATCTTTGTTGCCTGCTCATAGTACAGATTTTCTATAATCCTTATGCATTGGCTATCAATGTTTATGCTTGCAAGTATTTCAACAAGTATAATATTAGCATTTATCAGAAGCCTTTTCAAAGTCAATCAAGCATACATACAGTCCTGATTCACGTCTGGTCATATATGTGACAATACATTGACACTTAACAACGTTTCCCCGATACCCATACCTTCCCTAAACCCTACTTAATCGTTAGCAATTTCAAACTCCACTTTAGCAAATATTCAATTAGAAATGACTCAGAAATACCTTAAGATTGTCACTCATGAGATTCAAGTGCCAAGGAGAATGGAGACCGATCCATTGACGTGTGCCTGGAAAATACACAATATATACACAAGTATACATGAAAAAGGGGAAATGTAAAAAGTAAAGTAGATTACATGGTGTGTGATGAGAAACTGCGTGCACTGGCAAAATATATTAGAGTTATGTGAGGTGCTGAATGTGGGTCAGACTAGCTTCTTGTCAGATAAAACTAGGACAATAATGTATAAAGACAGTGAAGAAACAAGAAAAACAAGTTGTAGCCACGGGTGAGTTCTTGGCGCCCGAGGAGGTACCACCCCTTACATCAAGGGGCCGGTTAAGTCCCAGCGGACATTTCCGGTTCTGGTGTATGAGTCGGTTTCCAATATAAACAAAAATTATGATGCCCCCTCCTTGTATAAAAAATTCCGGAGATAAAATACCCCTACATTTGGATCTCCGGGAAAGGGGTGTGCAGGGGGCGCGGAATCAAGATTTAACATATCCTTCTCGAATATATGTGGCCTAAATTCTAACCTGAACTCCGTCCACCATTTACCCCAGGCTAACAGGCCCTAAACCTCTTCCTCACCGAAACCCAAATCAGTGCTAAAACAGCCACTAATCACCTTAATTTTCCGGGGTATGAGCTCTTTACTTCCTTTAGATTGCATGGAGGCGTGTGCGCATACGTCCATAGCAATCTACCCTGCACCATACTTCCCAATTTAGAAGCTGGAAGAAAAAACATACTTTGGTTGAAACTCTCTCTCAGGGCTGCAACTAAGTTCATCTGTTGCATTGACCGGTCACCTTCTGACAACAACTTTATCCAGCTCTTCGACTACCTTTCTGAATAAAACGACCATCTGATTTCTGAATATCCCTCCTCCGAGGTCACTATTCTTGGTGACTTCAATGTCCATAATAAGGAATGGCTAGGATCTTCAAAAACCGATCCACAATGGAGAGCAGCGGAGGGCTTTTCAGTCAGCAATTCTTTAGCCAATATGGTTCAGCAACCTACTTACTTTCCTCGCATCCCAACACACATCTCAAATCCCTTGGATCTCCTTCTTACTACAAATCCTGACTGCTATAAGATATCAGTCACCGCCCCCCTGGGTCGCTCAGACCACGGCATGGTCACTGCTTCCTTCACAATGCAACCCGCGGTTACAGAGTCGTTACACATATGTATCATTTGGCACTACATTTCCGCGAACTGGGACGAAATGCGGGATTACCTTTCCTCATTTTCATGTGCGTCTGTTTGCTTCTCTCATCCTGGCCCCTTTGATATCTCACAAAACGTCACCGACATTATCCAAGCTGGCATGACATTATTTATTCCACGTACACAGAAAACCTCTTCAGCCACTCAAAAGTCTTGGTTATCTAAATCATGTGACAAGGCCAGACTTGAAAAGGTCAAAGCTCAAAAAAGGCTTCTACACAATCTCAGTCAAGAAAACCGCCAAGCATTTAACGACGCAAGAAACCGCTATGTCCGCATTCTTTCTGAGGCAAAAAACTCGTTTAATGACCACATCAAAACCAAAGTCCCCTCAAGCCTGTGGTCTTGACAAGATCCCAGCAATTGTTCTCAAAAAATGCACACCAGAACTTGCTCCTGTCTTGACTCGTCTGTTTCAGACATCTTACAATAGAGGCATATTCCCTAGTAACTGGAAAACTGCTCAAGCACAACCCGTCCCCAAGAAAGGATGCAAAGCGCTTCCTAGCAACTACAGGCCTATTTCTCTTCTTTCAGTCGTCTCTAAAGTGATGGAAAAGTATATAAACATCAGATTACTAAAATTTCTTGAAAAACGCAGTCTAATCCAGGACAGGCAGTATGGATTCTGTCAGCGCAGATCAACTGCCGACCTCCTTTCCTTCGTCACCCATTCTTGGAACAAGTCTATGGAACTACACGCTGAATCCCAGATTGTCGCTCTAGACATATTCAAAGCCTTCGACCAGGTCTGGCACGCAGCGCTGCTTAATAAACTGCCGGGCTATAGTCTACTACCAAAACTCGGTACCTCGACAGCAAATTTCCTCTCCAACCGGAGCATTTCTGTTGTCGTGGATGGCAATTCCTCTAAACTGTATCCAATTAATGCAGGAGTCCCTCAAGGTTCAGCTTTAGCCCCTACTTTGTTTCTTCTCCACATCAATGACCTCATCTCTAGCACATCCAACCCAGTTCACATTTACGCGGACGACAGCACCCTCCACTCAAATATATAATATTCTAAGCCTGTCTCTTTAGCCCAATTAGATGAGGATCGCAGACTCATGGAGGGTTCTGTCTCTGTGGATATCCAAAAAATATTAGACTGAGGAACTAGAAATGTTGTACAATTCAACTCCACCAAATCTCAGCCTTGCTTTCTATCTCGTAAGAGATACACCAGCCCTAGACCCATCACAATGAACAACCAAGTTCTTCAAAGTAATGAGTCCTTTTCACTTGTTGGCAGTTCTGTAGTTCGAAATCTCAATTGGTACCAACATGTCACATCAATTGCTGAAGCGGCTGCTAAGAAATTTAGGTTTCCTCTTCCGGGCTCGCAAATACTTTTCACCAGCTAATCTCTATACCTTATATACTTCACAAATAAGGCCAAACCTCGAATACTGCTCCCACATCTGGGGTGCCGCTCCGCTTCTACACTCGCTATCAATATGAAAAGTGTATGTATATATATATATATATATATATATATATATATATATATATATATATATATATATATATATATATATATATATATATATATATATATATATATATATATATATATATTGTGGAAGAGCCAAATAAAATAAATTCAGTATCTCGTCAATTTTAGAATAAAAAAATGACATCCTGTAACGTGAAAACCTGACTCCTACATTCAACCTCCTTTAAGTGGCAGTTACAACCTCCAAACTATAAAATAGGAAGTTATTCCATTTGGCTGTTCCACATTGGATATACCTTTTTGCCACTTCCATTTGACCCAGAAGTATTTTTTTTTTACCTTTACATACTATTTAACTCATAATTATTTTAATAGAAACACATTTTTATGAAAATGGGCTACTATCTCGCAGACTTTCAATGAATAAATTATTTTCTGGCAGCGGCAAATTTAGCCATAGAGTTATCTTTAGTTTCCGTTAATCTTTTTTTAGCTTTCATAACTCGATATCTGCTCCTTAAATCCATATACCAACACTGCATTGTTATTATCTCCACTTAACCCTTTACTGGGCAATCTCATTTAAGACGACAGGCATACTCTTTAGTTGGTATATGACCAATTTGTGGAACATTTCGCTACAAATACTTCGTCTTTCCAAGGGCGCCTAAGCTTTGGGTTGTTCTCTAGATAGACGTATGTCCGAAGGCGTATAGACTTCTGCTATTTAAGAATTAACTAAATGTCCATCTTGTGGCACAACTATCAGACTCATGTTGTCTTCGAGACACCTTGCCTGTGCGGTAAGAACCATTATCAACAAATGGCGGCGTCGCCGGTGCCAACCAACTATAATTTTAGAGTCGGACGTATCAGCAGTCTCTATATTATCATTATACTTTACATGTTTATATTACTGGTTAAGGGTTAGACGCAAATAATAACACGCAAAATATCGATTGTTAAGGCAATGTGGCTGGATATTATTTTCCATTAATTTGATTCAAAATTAATTTAGGGCAAACTCGAAAATATAATAATGCATTATTTGTCAATTTTACCTAATTATATTTAAGTTTAGAATCACAGCCTATGTAAAATAAAACATGCGGGTTGTATTCAACGTTACCGAATGATATGTAGTTGACCTTTTTGAGCTGTGGTCTAATACCATACCCATATTTTATCGATTTTCTTTAAGTGAATAACGGTCATTTAAAACTAAGTGGGATAAGTAAAACTGCACAACGTGAGACAGTATTTTAGCTTCTTACAGTAAAACATATTTTACATGCTGGTCGAATACACCAATAGGAAAAGTACATTATCAAATAAAATAATTAAAAGGATAAAAGGTCTTGAAGTAGTAATGTATTTCGTTTGCGTGATAATAAAATAATTATTTTATACTAACAATAAAGTCAAAGGCGCTAGCCTTTCTGAAATTATCATGTTAACAAAAACAAAATCGTAATAGATAAACAAATTGGCTTCCATTCTTGTATGCTTGGCTAGCAGATAATAAAGGCTAACTTAACAGTACAAGAACTTATTTACAGGTACTTTTTAACTAAAGACGGTCAAATGATTTCGAAAAGATCATTTTTAATCAGATTGGTGCTATTTTAAAATTATCAGATTTCCATTATCCAGTCCATTATCTTTTTTAAAAGCTAAAAAAATAAGTAGCTCGATTCGGATGGTTTCTTAACCATATATATTTGACAGCTGCAATGAAAACTGTATGTATCAAAACTAAAACGATTAGCTCGAATTTCTGAAATTATCACGTTTACAAAATCATGATAGATGCAAACACATTTTAAAATGGTTGAGCCCAGCGAAAAACTGAACACAGACTACAAATTAGATTTTTTTTGTTTAGTTAAGATTAATTTTCATGTTCGCATTGAATTCAATAACAAAAGGTCCGTGAGCTTAGAAAAAATACAAGAAAGTTTATATTTGAGCCTTTTAAAGACCGGAGTTAAACGAACACGTTCAATGCCAACATAACATCGAAAAAAAAAAAGAGTTTCATATCGATTACACAACATATCCTCTATATTAATTTTTGAAACTTATAACAAAGGCACTCATTTCTTTTTAAAATATGAAAAAGAAAGAAAAAGACATCTTAAAGTTCTTTTTTAGCCATTACAGTGTTACAAGGAGCAGATGTGAGCAAAACATAGTTATAGCCCAAGGTGTTCTCATGTTACTGTGTTTATAAAATAGTTCTAGATGAAAACTGATTAGCCGTAATTTTGAGGTCCTCGAGTTTAGTGAGAAAAGAACTCGAGATTATAAATCTGCCATTTTCAAGCATACTTACAAGTAGTCCTAATTTTCAGATTTGTTCTAATAATAGGAGCAGTACTTTTTTAAACAAGTAGCTATTTTGAAATGTTTGAGTTCGGTGAAAAAATGGGTTGAAACTATAAATCTGTAATTTTTTAAGCTTTATTAAGAGTAGGCTTTATTTCAGATTTGATCAAATAGTAACGAGAGTGATTTTAAAGAAGTAACCATCATTTTAAAGTGAGTGCGTAAGCAAGTAATCACCAGAAAATTCAAAGTTCAGTTATTTTCAACTTACCACAGAACATAATTATCAAACAATTTGCTCAGCCAGAAAGAAACCGATTGTCTTGGATAAAAAAAAAGAAGCGTCCAGCGCTACCGATCTAGCTGGTTTTGCAATCACCGTATTTTACTGTTTCAAATATTTTACATACTATAGACTAAAAGTTCCTGGGTTCGATTCCCAGCAGAAGCGTTAAATTATTTTGTTAGATTGTAGCATTGTGTTTGAGCAAGTTGAATGTCTGCACGTTGCGCCCTTCAGATGGGGCGTAGATACGTCGGTCTCGTGTGGCATGCATTATTGGGTACGTTAAAGGTCCATACCCTTCTTACAGAAAGGAAAAGACGCGTCAAAATTTCCAGGATTATGAGTTTGTATATCTAGTGGGGTATAACTTTACATATTTGGAAAATACATCGACCAGGACCATTATATGCTTGCTTAATTGCCCACTGAGTATTAATTCACCGATGAAGTCGATGGCTACTATTTCCAAATACTCATTGGCGGTTATAGTCTTGGGTGTTCCCACATTGTGTCTATTTTTGTGTTTGTATGTTTGGCATGTTTTACAAACTCTAAAAGTTTCCTTTATTAACGTTAGGTCTCAATTCGCAATGTAATTTTCTCGGAATACCATCCATACCTTTCGTGCCCCTATATGACCATTCTCTTCGTGTATACGTTTGCTTATCTCTTTCGCCAATTCGTTAGTTATGACATATACTTCATACCCATTCACTGTTTTCACAAGCAAATTCTCTTTCTCTTCTGCTCCATGTTTCTCTTTCTCACTTAGCATTCTCTGGTCTCTTTCAATCTTCTCTTTCGAAAATAAACCCTGATTTTCTTTCAATACATTCATACCTGATCTGAGAGAAACTGCTTCCTGGTATCGGCGATTGTCCATAAGTTCTGTTAAATGTTATTTCGGAAAAACCTGAATTACAATGCATTGATTGTTGTTGCCTTTATTTGGTGAAATTGGTCCATATTACATACATACTTGGAGACTACTCCTTTGTCTTCACTGCTGTGTTTCGTTTACCATTATTTAACAAAACGAATTTTAGCATATTGTTGTAGTTAATTGGCAATATACGAGTTATATTTCGTAAAAATAATTGACTATATATATATATATATATATATATATATATATATATATATATATATATATATATATATATATATATATATATATATATATATATATATATATCTGTGTGTATGTGTATACAGCAAACCAAAATTTGGTATGAAGTTTTTTTAACCTACGATCTATTGACTTGAAGTAATTTCAAAATCGCCGAACTTTCGGAAGTACTGGAAATTCATAATAATTTGGTTATCTTAAATGGAACGTTTTATTTTGTTATAATTCTATGTTGAATTCTAGATCTACTTTATAGGACATACCACTTACCTAAAACGTCAACTTTGGAGATACAAATTGCTTTATGTCAAAATTGACAAGAATAGTCGGTGTTAAAAAAAGGTGTAAAAGATAGATAAAAAAATTTGGTAGTAGGAATTCAAAGCATTTAAGTTCGTTTTTATTTATTTCAATTTTAAAAATCGATAGGGCGGCCTGAAAATTTGAATTTAAACGGGGTCAATACGAAAGTGTCAGAATTTTTTAAAAATAGAATACAATGTTATAAGCTTGTTGGATGCAAAATTAAACTCTACAATGACTTGCACCAGCATTCCCTATACCCAACCCGTAAAGATTTTGAGTCAATTGCAATTTTTAGTGAATTTTCTTAAAAAAAATTGACTAATGAGGAGATCCCGACTTTCGAATTTTGAAAAAATTTCTTCAAATGAGCGCTAATTAGGACCCCTGGAACCCTAATCCGAGGTCGGTTTCAGACTATATATGTTTATATATATATATATATATATATATATATATATATATATATATATATATATATATATATATATATATATATATTTATGTGTCACACCTATAACTAAAGAAATAATGGACCGATTTTGATAAAACTTGGTGAGTACTTTCCTTTCACAAGTGGCTTGGATAAGTTCGTTAGCCAGGAAAATCCGCCGAGGTTTTCTAGGAAAATTTTGTGTTTTATTTCGAAAAAATCAAAAAAATTTTATTTCTCCGGATCTAACAAAGTAAGGGAAACTAAATTTCACACGCGGGTTTATATCCTAATGCGTAAAATACCTACGAGAATTTAGCTCTGTAGGTTAAAGGACAAAAAAGTTACAGGCATTTAAAGAACAATAAATTTGGGTTTTCCTCAAAACGTCAAAATCGCGATTTTAAACGTCAAAATTGGTGAGTGCCTTCCTTTCGCAAGTGGCTTGAACAAGTTCGTTATCCAGGAAAATCCGCCGAGGTTTTCCCGGAAAATTTTATGTTTTCTTTTGAAAAAAATTATATCTCCAAAATTAACAAAGTAAGGGCAACCATTTCATACACGGGTTTATATCTTTATAGGCAAGTTACCTACCAAAATTTAGCTCCGTGGGTTAAGGGACAAAAAAGTTACAGGCATTCACAAAAAAAAATACATTTGGCTTTTCCTCAAAACGTCAAAATCGCGATTTTAAACGTCAAAATTGGTAATATTTAGGCAATGAACCTGACACTAATATGACCTATGGAAGGAAAATGTCTCAAGAATAATGTTTTACAAAGCCTGAAGTCTTAGTTTCAATCGTCACTGTCCTTCATTTTACTAAAATATTCCCAGAAAATTCATTTCAAATAGACCCTTTCTCTGTCGGTTGGCTGTCGGTTTAGTTAAGTTGATGCTTTCGCTGTAGGTTTAGTTAAGTTTATGGTTTAACGGTCTATAATTTTTAGCTAATTTTCGTAGAACAAATTCGTTACTGCATTTTAGCATATTTTATCAAAATATGATGCATGTTTGTAGGAAAATATCTGGACACAGTAAGTGCGTTTTGGTAGCAAATTTTCATTAAATCCTCCAAATTTCAATAACTCATTTGCTATTAACATAAGTTTTCTTGGTTAGGAAACCAACATTTAACTGTATTTTCGGAAATTTTTTGTATGAACGCAGCAAGGGCGTTTTGGTTTTCATTAAATGTTTTAAATTTCAATAACTCAATTTGCTATTAACCTAAGGTTCATTGGCTAGGAGACCAGTTTTCTCAGAAACATTTAAAGTTTATTTTCCGAAAAGTTTTGTACATTTTCAAATAATTATTTTGATAAAATATGATACAATGTTCCTACTATATAGGTTATACCGGTAACCAAATTGATGCCTGCTCGCATTAGAGCGATATATTTGTAATTAAAAACATTTTAAAGAAAATTCACTTCCATAACGCACTTGCTGCGTCCAGAGTTTTTTAATTGGTTTGGCATGATCACGCATTCAAGACCATGAGAGGTAACCTAAGCTAATTCCAAACATAGTCGACTTGAACATTCACATAATGACATTTCGAATGATCTGACAACAGCTGTCACTTAAACGTACAGTTTAAACGTTATTTCTCACAACTCATATCAAGTGTTATTTTTGAGGTGACATGGAGTACACAAATGAGGACACACTAAATTTATTTTACATCCATGGAGAAACTGGTCTAATTTAACTTGCAACTTGGCGAGTTTTTAACGACAGATATCCACATTTGACAAAGATGGCGGAGACAAAATCCCTTACTTTCCGCACATGTGTTCAATTCTTATTAAATTTTGTATACAAACGTGCTTTAGGGCGCAGATAACGAAAACCACAACCAAAATGAAGCCAGAAGCAAACTTTTGGAGTTATCTGAATTTTTTCAAGGAAAGTACTCGCTTTTGTTACATGTTTTGGAGCATATCTCGATTCACCTGACCGATATAAATATCCTCAGGTAATGCTTTAATACCTTATTTCACTGAACAGATTCACTCCTTATGGTTTTGACGTTTGGTTTTTGAAAAATTTTATTACTAAATAACTTGCTTCTTGCAATATCAAAATGTATGACAGAAAGTTGTTTTTATATGTCAAATGTCAACATCAACTTAGGATCGATTCTCGATGAAAAGAAGGAAAATCTACAGAGACACGTAAAGATTATAGGGGGTGCACCAACTATGTGAAAATAAATTATAATAGAGGAATACATGCTCCTTTAGCTTAATATAAAACGAACGATCCCCGAAAATGACTAAAATATGAAAAAACATGTCGCAAAAGTGAATACAACTTGCGTTTTTCCTACAAAAAAATCCAAATAACTCCAAAAGTTTGCTTTTGCCTTCATTTTTATTGTAATTTTAGTCACTACACCATAACACACGTCTGCATATAAAATTTCATAAGAATCGAACACATGTGCGGGAAGTAAACTTTCCCGAAAATTAAATTAAGACTTTTGGAACAGTAATTATGACTCGTAATTTGCCACAATTTGGCATATTTTAATGTTTTCCCCTCTATCCGTTCAACGGTAAGTGATCTTGGATATTTAAGAAATTCAATACAGTGAAATTTAACTAAACATAAAATGCATGACTTTTTTTTTTGTTTTTGACCGTTTAAGAATTACATTCACAAGATCCATTTTACCGGGTGCAATATTGCGAAATGATGCTTCTTAAAATACAAGAATAACCAAATTGTCTTCAGAGGATTATTTGGACAGACGATTCAAAATTTTCTAAAGAGGGTATTATAATTGGCGTAATTTACACATTTGGTGGTAAAGGTTTACTTTCGGGGCGCGTGTTTGATTTTTATGGAATTTTGTATGTAGACGTGTTTTAGGGTGTAGATGACGAAAATCTCAATAAAAATGAGGGCAGAAGCTTGGAGTTACTTGCACATTTTTGTAGAAGAAAAGTAAGTTATACTCACTTTTGCGGCATGTTTTTGTCATATTTTACACATTTTCGGGGGTCGTTTGTTTTATATCAAGCTAAACAAGGGTGTATTCCACTACTCTAATTCATTTTCACATAGTTAGTGCACCCGCTTAACAGTTTCTGTGTCTCTGAAAATTACCCTTCTTTTCATCGTATAAGTTGAAATTGACACTTGACATTAAGTTGGCTTTAAATGTCAAATGTCAATTTAAACTTAGGATTGGTTATACGATGAAAAGAAGGGTAATTTTCAGAGACACATAAACAGTTAAGGGGGTGCACTAACTATGTGAAAATAAATTAGAATAGTGGAATATACCCTTCTTTAACTTGATATAAAACGAACAACCCCCGAAAATGTGTAAAACATGTGACAAAAGTGAGTACAACTTACGCCTGTCCTACAAAAATATCCAGATAACTCCAAAAGTTGGCTTCTGCCCTCATTTTTATTGTGATTTTCATCATCTACAAGTCTATATACAAAATTTCATGAAAATCGAACACGCGCCGCAAAAGTAAACTTTTACCCATTTTGTCGCAGGTAAATCCATACGAAATCAGGCCAAAAAGTTCTCAATAAAAAATTAGCTTTAATATTTTTGCAATGTTAATAAACCACAGAATCTTCTATTTTATTGATCATCAAAATTTAAAAGGTGCAAGATTTGTTGAGATTTCAAGAAACCAGGTTCTAAATTTTCTAGAAAATATACCTTTGGCTGACTGGGCAAGTTGCTGGTATCAACTGGTTAATTACAGACTCATGTTATATCAGCATTAATTGATTGCATTTTCAAAGTCGACTATGTTTTAAATTAGCTTGGGTTACTACTACTCCTGGTCTTGAGTTCGCGATCATGCTAAATGAATTAAAAAAAAGTCTGGACGCAATGGAAGTGAATTTTCATAAAAATGTTTTTAATAGCAAATACGAGCAGGCATCAATCTGATTACCGGTATAGCCTATGTAGTAGAAACAATGTACCATATTTTATCAAAATTACTTATTGTTTGAAAATGTACACAAATTTTCCGAAAATAGACTTAAATATTGGTTTCTTAGCCAATAAACCTTAGGTTAATAGCAAATTGAGTTATTGAAATTTGAAGGATTAAATGAAGATTCGCTACCAAAACGCACTTACTGGGTCCAGATTTTTTTTACCAACATGCATCATACTTTAATAAAAAAATGTAAAAATGCATTAACGAATTTGTTCTAAGAAAGTTATCTAAAAATTAAACTGACCCCGACTATGTTTTCTAAGGGGCCTAATTAGCGCTCATTTGAAGAAATTTATTTAACATTCAAAAGTCGGTATCTCCTCATTAGTGAATTTTTTAAAGAAAATTCAGTAATTGCAATTAACTGAAAAACTTGAACAGTTAAATATAGGGAATGCTAGTGCAAGTCACTGTAGAGTTTAGTTTTGCATCTGACAAGCTTATAACATAGAGAGTGTTCTATTTGAAAAACGTGACTTTTTTGGCACTTTTGCTTTCATATCGTTTAAATCTTTTTTTAGACCTGCCTGTGAAAGATTTTCAAAATCGAATTAAGCTGAAGTGAATATAAGTGCTTTGACTTCCCACTGATAAAATTTTATTGTTCTATCTTTGTTAGCTTTTGTCTTACTTTTTTTTAATACTGAGTATTTTTGTCAGTTTTGACATAAAACAGTTTTTATCTCTGAAACTTGACGTCTTAGGTTAGTGATATGTCACCATATTGGATCTAAGGTTCAAGATTTTGGTGAAATCATATAGAAATAAAAAAAATATGGTGATTTTATTTAAAATAGCCAAGTTTTTATCAGTTTCCGGTATTCTTGGAAGTGCCCCCATTTTGAAATTATTTTAAGTCAGTAGATCGTAGGATCAAAAGTCTTCACACCAAATTTTGATTTGCTAGCCTTTGCAGTTCTCCAAACACTTCTAATCAACAGCGACCGTCGGATACCCTGTATATGTACACAAACATTAAAAAATTGGAGAAAACCTCATAAATAGTTCCAAAAAGTCTCATTCACGCTTATCTAAAAAACTTTTTCGGTAATTTGATAATCGTTACCTCGCTATAAGCAAAATGTTCTTTATAAAAATTCGCTTAAAGGTTGACTAATTTAGTATTTACATTATCTTGTTTACAGTTGTGCCTCTTTAGGATAAGTTGAGTATGAAAGCTTTATCACCACACATTTTTGATAGTTAATAATTTAACTATTTGGTCCTGTAATCTATTTAAATAAAGCACAACCCGATTCCCTAAGTTATGGAAAATTAAAATTGTGAGTTAGGTAAGTCAGAGAAAAGTCAGGCACACTGAAATTACTTAAGGGGGACAGCTTGCATAAATGAATCGAGAAGAGAGTTGTTTCCTGCAAAGTAATAAACAGTAAATCTCTTCTCTCGCTGTAGCAGCAGTAACGCCCATTTTACGTACTTCCAGAAATAAACGAATATGATTTCAATAACCGAACTAAATGTTGTGGAAATTGTAATTTTTTCTTTTCCGAATAAAATTTTATATTTACTGCAATTTCAATTTATACTACAATTGGGGTTTTAAACTGCTAATATCACATAAACTGAAATTTTAAGCCATATGAAAACCAAATGCAGATGAATGAGGATTTATATTTAAAAAAATGCAATTATAATTTTCATTTAAAACTTTATTTAAAATTTAAAAAACGGGTCTTTACCTCTGACTCTGACTGTATAGTAACGAATATAGGCCAATCGTATTTGTTTATCCTTGTTTATCATTTCATAAAAGATTGAGGTTGGACACTGGACACAAGACACATAACTAAATAAAAATTCCGGCTGATTTCAATATCCATACTCTTTTATTCCACTAGATTTAAATTGGGAACACATGTAAGGCATTCCTGCTCCACTCTCTGATTGGTTAAGGGATACCATGCAACCTCTTTAAGCTACCAACCTTGGGGGTCAAACAGTTTTTTCTCGATCGCAGAAGGCCTTGTCAAATAATTAACTTGATCTTAGTTAATCATTGATTGGAACAACCAATCACAGCTTCCATATACTTGGTTGTCATGGCAAGAAAACCAAACTACAGTCTGTGATTCATCGTCTCAAGTCTAAACTAATGATTAATTGACGCCACGTTAAGTATTTTACAAGACCTTCTGCAGCCAGACATTAGGTGCATAAACCTTAATCCATACATATTGGGTAAAACCAAGAAACATTGATAACAAATGGTGGCGTTACTGGGATCGAAAACGTAAAACAAGGATATTAAAATTATTCCTAATACAACGTAGGCCCATAAAATTTTATAGTCAACCATGTGTATAATATAACTTACATGTTGATATTATTGTTAAAGAATAAGACGTAGGTATGTAGATACTAACACGCAAAAGACCGATTGCTAACGCAATATTACTATATGCCAACAATTTGAGTTAAAACTTATTTAGGGCAAATAAAAAAGAAAAAACCTTTTATTCGTCATTTTTTGTATAAATGTATCTAAATTAAAAACCAGAACTTGAACAAGTTAAAAGTAGATAATCGTGGACGCAACAGTACGTTATGGTAGTGAATTTTCACAAATTGTCAAATAACGAAACAGACACAAAACAAGAAATGTATCTCCTGAATTTAAATAAAGTTCTTTGACAAAATCGGGACATGTGCCCCCGATGAAATTTTTTTTTTGTTTTATTAAATTTTACAATCTACTCTACAAGGAGTATTCAGTAAATATGTTACACGTATGTTCTAGTCGGAAAATAAAAATAAACCCAAAAGAACGAAAATAAATAAAAATAATTAAAAACAACTAAAAAAATTATATATATATATATATATATATATATATATATATATATATATATATATATATATATATATATATATATATATATATATATATATATATATATACATGTAGAAATAATAAATAATGCAAAGCGTGTGAGGAGAAGCCCACCAGTGTCTACCCTCCCTCTCGGACAACACTGAATTGTTAATTTAGTAGGTCTCTTGGCCAGGTTCTTCTTAAGCGTCTCTCGTAGAAAGACTTCAGCGAGTTGTTCTCTGAGGGGATTCTCGTGGCCAGGTAACTTTGCGTGATAATTTTGGTCGTATCTTCAAATTTTTTCTTGAACGAAATGGATTTTAAGATCTTGATGTAAGGTAAGGTTGGAAACATACCATGGAGCATTTACTATTGAGCGAAGTATTTTGGATTGCTGTCTTTGTATAATTTGGATATTTGTTGGTTTAGCGCGTCCCCCAAACTGGATTCCGTAGGTCCAGATTGGTATTAAATATGCCTTATAGATCAATAGCTTGTTGCTGATGGTGAGCTTTGATTTTCTTTCTAGGAGCCAGTGCATCTGACAAAACTTAAAATTTATTTGTGCTTTCTTTGACTTTGACGTTGATCAAGATGTATACCAAGATATTTTGCTTCAGTGTTTACAGGTATGTGGTTGTTAAACAGAATTACTCTTGAGCAGATCGTATTTTTATTAGTAAATGTTACCTGAACTGATTTGCTTTCATTTACACTGAAACGCCATTTCTTAAACCATTTACTGATCTCGTCCAAGTGTTGTTGTAAGTTTCGTGAAGCTATCTCACCTTTTCGATGCGATGATAGTATTGCAATATCATCAGCAAAAGTAGCAAGTGTCGTGTTACCTGACTCTGGTACATCTGATGTGCTGACTAAGTACAGTAGTGGTCTCAGCACGCACCCTTGTGGTACGCCAGATTCTATGGGATATAGACTTGATATCGCATCATTGTGTTTTACAAAAAAGTAACGATCTGACAAGTAGGATTTTAGTAACAAATAGTGTGGTTGTGGCAGAAGATTCTTGATCTTCTGTAAGAGTCCAGTGTGCCATACTTTATCAAATGCTTGAGAGGAATCTAAAAACACTGCACTACAAAATTCGTTGTTTTCAAGTCTGGTTGATATTCTGTTGACTATTCGGTGAATTTGCTGGAGTGTGGAGTGATGTTCTCTTAAGCCTAGTTGGTGTATTCGTATTATATTATGCAGGTTAACAACTTTCCTTAACCTTATTAGCAATAACCTATCAGCTATTTTGCCTAGTATGGATAGCAAGCTTATAGGTCGATAAGATGCAACCTCATGTTCAGGTTTACCTTGCTTAGCTATCATAATAATCAAGACCTATTTCTATAAGGCTGGGAAATAAGATAGGTTCATCATACGATTGTAGTTTGTGGTCAGCAAAGAAATTGCTTTTTCAGGAAGAGTTTGAAGAAGTTTTCCTGTGATAAGGTCGTAACCCGGAGCTTTTTTTGGCCTTTAGTTTCTTAATTTCGGATTTTATTTCTTTCTTCGTAAATGGCTTAACTGGAAGTGACATTTGACAAGGCACGTCTACGAAGGACTCTATTTCTCTGTAACGTATTGTTGGATCGTTTTCATTTGGTTAGAAAACTTCAGTCAGGTGATCTGCGAAGGCGTTCGCTTTATCCTGACTTAAGCACGCCCATTCTCTGTTTGACTTTTTTATGGGAGGCACTCTCACTAGAGACCTTTTGAAGTTCTTTGTAGCTTTTTAGATAGCATGATCATCGCTATTGCTGATATCTTGAATATATTGACTGAAATTTGAATTTGTAAGATTTTAAAGGGCCTTGTGAAGTTTTCGGGCTAATCGGTTATAATATAATTTATCAGTAGGATTACGTGTCCGTTGCCATCTTCCTCTAGCTTGACGTTTTTTCTGCAATCAGTTGTCGCATTTGCAGAGGTATCTGGTTCACTGATAAGTTATTGTCGGTAATTGACGGCGTGCTTTTCTAGGCTGCTTCTTGGATCAGCTCAGTAAAATAGGTTACGGCATCATCAAGTTCATTCGGTTGCTTTATAGCCAGATTTAATTTTATGGTATTTTCAATATATCGCTTGTATAATTTACAGTTAGTCCTAGATGTAGTTAATGTAGCATTTCGCTCCTTTTTTATCACTGTAGTGCTTAAAGTGGCTACCACTGGTGTATGATCAGACGATAAATATGGAGGTGTTTCTACGCTTATATAACTGTTTGCCACTCCATTTGTCACGAAAAAGTCGAATACGTCAGATATTATGTTTGTATTTGTTGGCCAATATGTAGGCTTGGCCATTGATACATTATAATTTTTAACCATTATTGCTTTTAATAGATTGCGACCTTTAGGTGTTAGTAGTATAGAGCCCCAGTAAATGTACTTCGCATACCAGTCCCCTCCAACAACAAATCTAGGGCCGAGGGTTTGGAAAAAATCTTTGAATTGGTCTTCACTTAGTGCATGTCTTGGTGGAGAATATAGTGCCGATGCATCTCCAGGTTTCTGTATACACCTTAATAGTTGTTGCTTGAATTTCAGTCGTTACGTACGAGGGTAGGACTTCATGTGTAATGTTGCTTCTGATGAGAACTGGAGTACCTACGTGTGCGGTGCCAACTGGATGATTTGTAGCGTATGTGGAGAAGAGCGGTATACGGAATACTGACTTATTTGTGAAGGAGATTTCAGAGACCAGCATTATATCGATTTTGTTAATGTTGACAAATGTTATTGGTTCTTGTTTGCGACTAGTTAGTCTGTTGGCAGTTCATGTTGCAATGCGTATGAACTTTGCCATTTCAGTTGAAATTATTAACAAGTCTTGATAAAAGATTAAGCATAATCTGGTTTTGATTCATCAGTTGTGTGAAAAGGGATTTAAATTCGCCCAGTGTAGTAGTAAGCGTGTTTTCAAGAATATTTTGATGGTCATCTGTGTAAACAGGCTGCCTTTGTTTGAATACTTGATTATATAGCGGTCTGCTTGGGCGGGGTTCAATGTAGTCGCTAGGTACTTCTGTGTTTATGTTAGCTGCAACGTGTATGTTTTGGTGGTCTTGTGTTAGATTCTGTTGCTTTTGGTGGTATCTTCTAGTCAGGTTAGGGTTTTTGGTTTGTATGAGGTCCCTGTATACTTTGTACTTTGCTGGATGGCTACGTTCACATAGGGCACATTTCGCTGGAGTTTATCTTTTTTTCGTGCACATTTTGCTGTCGTGTTTTTCGCCGCACTTTACACAAATGAATGGTTTATTACAGTAGGTCTTCGAATGGCCGTACTCTTGGCACCTTTTCCTTGGAGGTTATATACCGACTTTTGTGTTACGTATGAATGGCAAATTATATATTCCTTTATAATTATCTTGTGGCTCTAGATATACGGAAAAAAAAGAGGTAATGGATCTTTGGAAATATGACGCCTAATGTTCACAATATTTCTCACTCTGTGGCCAGCTTTTTGGATATCTAACTTTATTTTGTTAATTGGAGTCGTGTGGTGTAAATATCTTACTACTAGTCTATAGGCTCTTTCTTCTTTGGGCTGATAAGTATGGAATACGATATTCTCGTCTCTAAGGTATCTCACAAGTTTTCTATATGTTTCAGATGTATGAACATTTATTTTGACAGTGTTGTTTGTTAGTGTCTTTGAGTAATATTGTTCTTCTGCTATAATGACTGCTAGAAAGTTACTCATGTTATCATAATATGTTACTCCACGGATAAAAATAGGTGGAGGTTTGGGCTGTTTTAACGTTTCTGCAGAGTTGAAGTTATTAATATTAATTTCTTTTTTTGACTTCTTGCCACGAATGGGTTGATAGAGGAGAGCTGTCTCTTTGGTTAATCACATTGTGATCATCAATGCGAGTTGTTGCGAGTTGTCACTGTTAATCGTTAACATTGGTGTCTGATTGGTTGCGGTATTTTGTGATGTTTGAGTAAGGCCGATTCCTACATCTGTAGATATTTAATGTGATGATTTTTGTTGGTTTGGGAGCGTATAGCTAGCTCCCTTGTTAATCAACAGTCAGTTATTAGGGGTGATTTGATTAATTTAATATAATAAATTAATTTTGTCGTAGAAATAAATTAATATTCTTACCTGATTTCACAGTTATCAGCAAGCGATTAGATTATTGGCACTCACTCGGAACGATAACCGCGAACTCCGATGAAGATTTTTGCATACCAAAATTGAACTATCTAGGTTAATAGGAAATTAAGTTATTAAAATTTGCAAAAAGTGCTTATGAATATACGCTACCACTAACTTTTACTATTGGTTATATATACTTTGTCTTTTTATAGATTAATTGCAGGAAGAAAGGAATTTTCTCAACATTATTTTCTTAAATAAAAATAAAAGTTCGGGACGCAGCAAGTGCGTTCCGGTAGTTAATTTTCATAAAATGCTTCAAATGTGAATAACTCAATTTTCTATAAACTTAATAAGTTGAATTTTGGTACGTAGTAAGGCCTTTCCCAAGGCAACATATCCACCAAATTTCATTAAGATAGCTTTGTAAGTTTTTTCGAAAGAAAACTCAAACTTCTAGAAAAACCTTGTCCGATTTTCCTGGCTAACGAACTCATCCAAGCCATTAATAAAAGTACTTGCCGAGTTTCATCCAAATCGGTTAATTATTTTTTGAGTTATCGGTTGGATATACACACACAAATATATATATATATATATATATATATATATATATATATATATATATATATATATATATATATATATATATATATATATATATATATATATATATATATATATATATATAAACATATAAAAATTGAACCTGACCCCGGATACGGGTCTAGGGGTTCTAGTTCGCGCTTATTGGAAAAAAATTGGCGAAGTCTCACCATCGACACCTCTCTCTTAGTGAACTTTTTAAATAAAAATTCACTAAAATCATGGAATCAAGACTATGTAGGTTCTTTTATAAGAAAATATCTAAAATCCGCTTACTGAAAACACTGCCTAAATCAACACGTGACGCCTTTAATTTTAATTCAATAAACAATAATGCCTGCAAAACTACCAAATTGTTAAATTTCTTATTGCTTGGTTTCTTGACGTTGGCAAGTTCAAATGTTTAATGTTCTAAGGTACTTTTTTTTCACAAAAACAAAACCTTAGCTGTCCTTAAAGGCAAACAACAAATTCAAGCAAGTAATCACCATTTATCGCAAACAGTTTTCTACTAAAATCATAGAGATACTATCTTTTATCTCTTCTTTGTAGTATAATTTTTACTCTGTAAATACATAATATTTGAAAGCATTCTCATTAGCGGTTTTACCAAGCGTTGACACTTGAAACTAGACTATAGCTTTATGGTCAGTTACTAAGGGGTCGTAAGCGCGACCACTGAAACGTAAGAAACAAACAAGCGATATAATCACTTAAATATTTTTTCCTTCCCATATTTCAACTGGATCCGTCTGGTCAACATTGTGTTGCTCAATCGTTTTCAAAAAAATTTTATTCACTTTCCGTCCGATGCAACGAAAAATAGAATCATCATATGATATAACCATGTTTTAAATCGTCAAACAAACACTTACAAAAATGTTTTGTTATGAGATATTATCTGTGGAGCGTCTGTGGTTCAGGGGTAAGAACGTGACCTAACCCAAGGGTACTGGGTTCGATTCCCCAGGTTCTGTTTGTTTCAGTACATACTGTATAATTAACATCAACCTAGGTTGTGGCCTTGTATTTGAGCAAGTTGAATGTCTGCACGTTCTACCCTCCTTCTATCCTCCTTACAGAAAAGCTGGGGTTCGGCAGAATTTCTAAGATAGTGAGGTGAAACTACTCCCTGGCGTCAGTGATTAGCCATAGTCGCGGAAATAGACCGATGTTAAAATGCAAAAAAAGATATTATTTGTCACTTTCCAATGTAACGAATTTTATGTATACATTTGTATTCGGCGCTATACCTATATTTAACTATTTAAAAATTAAAGTAATATATATTACTGTTATTTGCCATTATTAATTGAAATTAATCCTAGATAAATTGTGATTTACTGACTGACGATTGGAACCTATGATGATCACTGACAAGTATAATTCGGAAAACCCAATTCATCACAATACAGTTTCAAGACCTGATGATCGTTTCCCTAACAACGTTTTTGAAAATTTTGAGAACTTTTATCACGTTTGTCACAATAAGAAACTCTGAAATATAATTTATAGCATACTTTGAATCTATACACCCTGGTCTATAGAATTCCTGCATTTAAAGCTTACGTGCCTGTATTTAAAATAATTTTTTTCTACATGTAAACTTTTGACCTTCCAAATTATATACTGTCAATAAATTGTGCCATTCTCAATGACAGAAGACAGGGGTTTGGCAAAATCTCTAGGTTGGTAAGTGGTAAACTGACGTTTTTGTTTTATCCTCCCGAACGACTGGAATCTCAACCTCGTTAGGTATACCCATTGTTATAGCAAGTGGAGTGGGATTACGGCTTATACTTGTCAGAAGGTTTCAGCAGTGAGATAAATTGCCATCTTTTTCAATTTTCGAAAACACTATGGCTGAAATATCCTTAGCATAATAAATATTCTCTGGAGAGTTCTTCGTACCCCTGCTTATCGAGGAGAAGGTTTACTTCCATCCTTTGCCCCCCTCCCCCCCCTCTATCATCATAGATTACACTTTTTTGTGCTATGTGTCTCTCTAACAAACTTGTCTCACTCTGGTTACTGAGCGTTTCTGTCCTTCCCGTTTTGAATTCGATTCCCAAGGTCATTGTTTTTTTCTGAGGTCAGGTGCTTACGAGGTGTTTTTGGACTGTGGTGTCATCTGTTTCCTGGTCTGTTTGTCCAAAATGCAGCAACGTATGTACCGTAAAGGTGCTGCTAACATCCACGTCTGGCCACTAGTTTTCTTTTCAAGGCTTCTAGCCTTCATCTTTATTAAGCATTTTAAAGTTTTCAGCCTTATACAACGAGCAACAGAAGAAAATAGGCTTGTTCGAACAGAATCCCGCTGCTCCCAGGGAAACGTTTGCAGCCGCTTATACCCCTACGACCATTTAGCCTTCGTCACGTTGTCTACATATTAGTTTGGATTTTTTTGGAAAGCAAAAAGTTACTTCAGTGATCAAAATGTGTGGAGAGATAGGAAATATTAAAGTAAAAGAGCATTCATCTATTTAATAGGGAGTAATACATTCATCTGTATGTGCATCCCATAAACATATCTCTAGATCTTTAAAACGTTAATGTTTCTAAATTTGTGTACAGCTTTCGACGCAATAAGTACAATTTGGAGAACCCAATTCATCACCATATAGTTTTTAGACCTGACGATCGCTTCGCTAACAAAGTTAGCGTCATCAGAGGGATGAATAAACTAAGTGAATAAAGACTAAAACTATTCTTTATATGTTAGTTGCTAAGCAGTTGCGAACAGCGTCCTCTAGGAAGGTATACAGACAAACCCTCACTGTTGAGTCTTAAATACCTGTAATTAAAACTGCAAACCTGCCTTTGTAATACTCTGCGTCGTTATCAAATATTCCTTCTAACAAGAACACGCTGATTATTCAGATAACAGTTTAAACAATAGACTATATAGAAGCTGACTTACTCTATTCATCGAAATATTTTTGTTCAAATTTCCAATCATATATACTTTCGTAAGCATCTATCTAACGCGACATTTTTATTAACCTCAGATTTTCTTTATCTAAATGATGACTATTCTCCAAAATATGCTGAGCAATACATGGTTTGTGAATAGTGCCATATCTGAGTCGCGCTAAATGTACTTCAAATCTAGTTTCAATAGTTTTTTTAGTTAGTTTGCCCAACATATTTAAGTTCACAATCCTTACAACCTATTTCCTAGATTCCCGACACTTATGTGGTTTATCTTTATCCTTTAGGTTACCTATCAATTTTTTTTTTGGTAGAAAATGGCAGCTGCAAATTGTCTTTCTTTAAAATATAACTATTTAAACCTCTCGTAACTCGCGGTTCAGATAGTAAACACAACGATTTTGTCTGGTTTATCTTTTCTGAAAGTCGTAGATTCCGCTAACATTTCCTTTGTTTTATGTTTATTGACTAGTTTCTCCACTAGGCTGACAGAGTAACCATTATACTTAGCTACATTTTTAATGAATTTTGTTGAAAAAATCACTAATGAGGAGACTTTTAAATTTTGAAAAAATTTCTTCAAATGAGCGCGAACTAGGCCGCCTATAACCCATATCCGGTGTCAGTTTCAATTTTTATATATATATATATATATATATATATATATATATATATATATATATATATATATATATATATATATATATCACAGTAATGAACTCATCAAAATAGCTATCAAGGATTCTGTTACACTACCAGCTAATATTAGCCAATTAATGTATGTAGCGATTAATAAAAATAATAATATATTCATGGAGGTAATAGAATTTATTAAGAATAGCCAAATATATCGTGTGGTCTAAAGCAACAATATAAATAGTATAAGTTACATGTGTGTGTGCATATATGAGTTTATATTAATTTGTGTGCAATGATATATTAGAAGCAAACAATATAATATTTTAGTTTATATGTGTACATTGTCTCGTTTTAATTAGAGTTTAAGTTGGGTAGACATTGAACACCTATTGTGTGTCGAATTGTTATACCTCATTTATCCGTGGTCACCTGTGACTGTCAGAGAGCTGCCTTGATAGGCCTCAACTCATGAAGAAAAGTATCCCTGTGTGTTTCCCAATTATTTTTAGTAATAAAAAAAATTATGTATCAAATAAAATATTCATAATTCAATAAAATATGTGTATAGATAACCAACTAGAGATTATGCAAGCCAAGTAACATGTAGGTCATACTGTAAAAAAGTCCGTGGCCGTATGAGTGAATGCTCGAGGCCAAAAATGTAGTTAAAAAATTATATATATATATATATATATATATATATATATATATATATATATATATATATATATATATATATATATATATATATATATATATCTGTGTGTGTGTGTGTGTGTGTGTGTGTGTGTGTGTGTGTGTGTGTGCATCACACCGATAACTTAAAAACTAATAGGCCGATTTTGATCAAATTTGGTGAGTACCTCCCTTTGCAAGTGGATTAGATAAGTTCGTTTTTCAGAAAAATCGGCGAAGGTTTTTCCAGAAAATTTTGAGTTTTCTTTCGGAAAATTTTCACATCTCCGGAAATAACAAAATAAGGGCAAAAAAAGTTGGTAGGCGTGTTTTTATCATAAAAAGTGAACCATGTATAAAATCTAGGTGTGTAGACTAAAAGACAAAAAAGTTGTAGGCACTTAAAGAAAAAAAAGATCGTGTTTTCCTCAAAACGTCAAAGTCGCGATGTGAAATGTCAAAATTGGCAACATTTAGGCAAAGATCCGGAAACGAATACGGTTATTGTAAACAAAATGTCGCAAGAAGACTGTTCTACAAACTCTTAAGTTTCAGCTTCAACCGTCATTATCCTTCATCTTACTAAAATATTTCCAGAAATTTCATTTCCAATAGACCCCTTCTCTGAGTTTATGGTTTAACGGTCTATAATGTTTGGCTAATTTTCGTACAAAAAATTCGTTAGTGAGGAGACCACGACTTTTGAATTTTAAAAAGATTTCTTCAAATGAGTGCAAAATAGGCTGGTTTAGCTTCAGTTTTCATCTGTTTGCGTATATACAGGGTGATGCATTTCTACGGCAAACCTAAAAGTAATTGGTATTATACAAGATACGAGAAAAAATTGTATACGTGAATTATAGGGTGTCTTGAGCTGCATCTCCCATAAGTCGTTGGTGATACCTACAAATTTTTTTTCGAACATCCCTAATATTTTTGCATTTTGCATTTTCATTATGAAATATGATGCATGTTTGTAAGAAAAAAAAAATCTAAACGTAGAAAGTACGTTTTGGTAGCGAATTTTCATTAAATGCTTCAAATTTCAATAACTCAATTGCCTATTAACCTAAGGTTCGTTGGCTAGGAAACCAGTTTTCTCGAAAATATTTTAACTTTATTTGAAAATGTTTGTACATTTTCAAACAATAAGTTACTTTGATTAGCGACATATCTTGCATTAACGACATATCTGCTATTAAAAATATTTTTATGAAAATTCACTTCCATAACGCACTTCAAGTTCTCTTTTGTATCTTTTTTTATCTAAGAGAAACTGTATTAATCTATTAACCAGAAAATTCCAACTAGCTGTTTTTTGGACAACTATGGTGTGAGTCAATCGAAATGCAACTCGCAGTAGTGGTTTCCTTTCTGTGGCTGTCAAATTCTAAAGTGTCTCTATTTTTAATGACTACTACATCAAGACAAGGATATTTGTTACTAATTTATATTTCATGCGTGAATTTAATGAACTCAAATTTACTCTTTAATTTGGAAATAAAATCATCTGGCTTGCATACATTTGTATTAAATCCTGAAAAAACATTGTCCACATAAGGAAATCATACTCTAGGAAAATAGTCATTTTCGTTTGTTAGGTCCGTTTCAAATCTACTCATGAAAAGGTCTGTAACGAATGGGGAAACGGTGTTGCCCATTGCAACGTTAATCGAGTAAATATAGTTAAACGACTGCGAGATAAAGAATGTTTCTATGTTAAAACAGGCAAAGCTAATAAGGTTCTGATTTTAGACAAAAGCGATTAAATAGATAGAGTATATAACCAATAAAATCAGGACGGTATAAAAAACTAAATAGAAACCCTCTACCAAAAATGATTTCCGAAGTTAAAAACAATTTAAAGAGATGTCATAACTTTATTACAAAAGATTTAGGAAAAAAGTCACAAGTTTGGAATCCTAAAGTTCCTAAAAACTATTGTATCCCGAAAATCCATTAACCTGGAAAATCGGTGAGACCTATTGTTCCAGCTATAGATTCCCCGACATACAATATAGCGAAATGGTTAGCAGACGAATTTAAAGGCTTGCCTATCAAACAAAAAAGTTTTTCAGTTTCAAATTCACTTGAATTTATAAATAAAGTTAAAAACATTCAGTTCGTTGAAGGCGAGGTTTTAATATTAATTAATGTGGCCTCGTTGTTTCCCAGTGTTTCCATAAAAGAAGCGCTAACGTATTTAGGCCATTTGTTAAAAATCAACAAGATAGATGAAGAGGTTTGCAAAGAATATATAAAATCAACAAATCTTTGTATGAATCAGAATATTTTACAACTTAATAATAAATTTTCTGAACAAACCCATAGCACAGCACTGGACAACCCGCTTTCCCCATTTATTTGAGACCTTTTCATGAGTAGATTTGAAACAGACCTAGCGAACGAAAATGTCTATTTTCCTAGAGTATGGCTTTGTTATGTGAACCATGTTTTTGCAGTATTTAATACAAATGTATGCAAAGTAGATGATTTTATTGCCGAATTAAACAGTACATTTGACTCGAATTCACGTATGAAATAGAAATTACTAACAAATTACCATTTCTTGATGTATTAGTTATTCAAAATAGAGACACTTTAGAATTTGACATCCACAGGAAAGAAACCACTACTACGATTTACATTTAGATTGATTAACACCATAGTTTTCCAAAAAAAAAACAGCTAGTTTGAATTTTCTGGTTCATAGATTAATACAGCCTTAAATAAAGAAATATACAACAGAGAACTTGAATATATTAAGAGTGTAACTAAATATAATGGTTAATAAGTCTGCTTAGCGGAGAAACTTGTCAATAAACATAAAAAGTCTGGACGCAGCAAGTGTGTTATGGAAGTGAATTTTCATAAAAAAGTTTTCAATAGCAAATGCGAGCAGGCACCAATCTGATTACCGGTATAGCCTATGTAGTAGAAACAATGTACTACATTTCATCAAAATTAGTTATTGTTTGAAAATGTGCACAAATTTTCCGAAAATAAACTTAAATGTTGATCTCCTAGACAACAAACCTTACGTTAATAGCAAATTGAGTTATGAAATTTATAGGATTTAATGAAAATTCGCTACCAAAACGCACTTACTGCGTCCATATTTTTCTCACAAACATGCATCATATTCCGATAAAAAAATGCAATAATGCATTAACGAATTTGTTCTACGAAAATTAGCTAAAAATTATAGACCGTTAAACCATTAACTTCACCAAACCTACAGCGAAAGTATCAACTTAACTAAACCGACAGCCAAAGCATCAGAGAAGGGTCTATTCAAATGAATTTTCTGTAAATATTTTAGTAAAATGAAGGGCAATGATGGATGAATCTAAAACTTAAGGGTTCGCAGAACACTCTTCTTGCAACATTTTCTTTTCACAATCCCTATTTGTTTCACGTTCTTTGCCTAACCATTGCCACTTTTTAGGTTTCAAATTGCGAGTTTGACGTTTTGAGGAAAACTCCAAAATTTGTTTCTTTAGTTGCCCATAACTTTTTTCTATTTAAAATTAGAGACCTAAATTTTGGTACATGGTTCGCTTTTTGTAATGCAAACACGCGTGCCCTTACTTTGTCATTTTCGGAGATATAATTTTTTTTAGAAAGAAAACACAAAATTTTCCAGGAAAACCAGGTCCGATTTTCCTGGCTAACGAACTTATCCAAGCCACGTGCAAAAAGAAGGTACTCACCAAATTTTTTGATTAAGATCGGCCCGTTATTTTTTGAGTTATCGATGTGACACACACACACACACACACACACACACACACACACACACACATATATATATATATATATATATATATATATATATATATATATATATATATATATATATATATATATATATATATATATATATATATATATATATATATATATATATATATAGTCTACAAAATGTTAGCTGAAAATTGGCTCTCTTAAAAATGCTATTAAAACCTCTCGCAATCCGCTGTTCAAATGGTAAACAGACAACAGTTTTGTCTCGCTTACCTTTTCTAAAAGTCGTAGATTCCGCTAACATTTTCTTTGTTTTAGTGATTTTTTTTAAAGTGGAGATCCTGACTTTTGAATTAAAAAAAAATATATATATTTTGAGTTATGGGTGTGATACACACACATACATACATACATACATACATATATATATATATATATATATATATATATATATATATATATATATATATATATATATATATATATACATTTTGTAGACAAAATACATTAACAAGTTTGCTAGGTAATCAAAAGGATAAAGATAAACCACAGAAAATCTATGAAACAGGTTGTAAGGACTGTGAACTTAAATATGTTGGGCAATCTAACCAAAATAATTATTAAAACTAGATTTAAACAAAATTTAGCGCAATTGAGATATAGCACTATTGAGAAACCATGTATTGCTCAGCACATTTGGGACAATAATCATCATGTAGATAAAGAAAATCTGTGGTTAATCAAAAATGTCAGGCAGTCACGTTAGCCAGATGCTTACGAAAGTATATATATATATATATATATATATATATATATATATATATATATATATATATATATATATATATATATATATATATATTGAAATGATAATAAATTTCAAACAATACTTACAGTTTGCAGGAGATGTGAATGTACTCCTTTTTGTATATTATATTTCTTGTCATTAAATATCTAAAGCCATTCCAATACAAATTATTAATATTACACCACACTAGACACCTAAAAACCATAAATAACAACACATTGTTACAAGACATATTCTTTGTTGCTGTTAGTTGGTACTGGATGCATGAAATATCAATAAGCTGAAAATAAATGTTTAAAAATAATATATAACCTCTATATATTACGGAACAATATTAGTAGAGGGTAATAAAATGTATACCTATTATGTATGTATAGCATGATGTTTAAAAACAGGTTAAATTTATATTGTCAAAGAATTTTACTTACAATTTTGAAAGAAACTTTTAAAACAAAATGTATTGAAAACACTCTGTATAATATTAAGTGGTCAAAATGAACGCTTACAAAGACAAAAGTGGTTTTTTAAACAAAACTTTCAAAGCAAGAATCAATGTTTAAAAGTGTTTTAGTTAAGTGATAAGTTATTGTTTACATGAGTAATTAGTTATAGGTTATCCAAATGTCATATTCTAGATAATAGGAATTTTCTGTTTGTAAGTGGCATGTCAGTGAATGATTTGAATTTAGCGGGAATAAAAATTCGACTCACCTGACAAATTGAAGAACAATGATAATTTTCCAGACTCGATACTGGCTAACTAAGAATGTAGCTAAGGAACAAAATGAAAATGGTGAAAATAAATTTCCAGGAAGCTGGCGATGGCTTTCAACAGCAAGTAAATCGAGACGATTTTCGTTTTGAATAGAATATTATAAAAGTGGTTGTTTGCTAATCTCGAAGGAGAGTGCGTCATATTTTAACTTCGAGATATATTATCGAATTTAAAGTAAATTTGTGCAAAAATGGTATAAAAATGTGTCCAACACTTAAACGGGCAATCCCGTAGATGTTTCCAGCAAAGAAATCACAACAAGCAGCCAATGTACGGTAATATAAATCAAAATTACCTGTAACAGAAATCGACAAGATGCAAGGTACCAAACAATTCACTTAAATAATATAAATGACCGTGAAAGGAAGTTTCCTATGAGCATTAATATAAGTAAACATTACATCTATTGTTGTGAGATAAATGTTTCGGACTTAAGAACAGATTTCATCAATACATAGCGAAATTCTAAACCAACTTAAAATAGTGTTTTACAAACAATATCGCAGAGCGCGTATACTGTGTGGAACTTCAAACTGAATAATTAATTTTGGCCATATTTATTAGAAAACAAAAACAAAAACAAATCCTGTCACTCATAATAAATAAAACTTTGTCAATAATTTTAAACCAATAGGCAAAAATTCTAGAATTTTCTATAACATTTAAATAAAACCTTTGTTAAATTTAAAATTCTTTGACGTATTTATTTGAGGTGAGTAATTATAAAATATACAAAAATCAATGGCATAGGGCACCCGTTTTCAATCAGAATTGACTAACTGGGATAGAGAGTCAAATGCTGAGCAGCCGAAGGAACATCAATAAAAGGTTAAGTATAATGTTTTGTGGTAATATTTCTGTGTTTATTGCTAAATTTTAACAGGAGCAAAGAGTAGACCACCCAAAATACATATTACACATTACACAGAAAGACACAAGGATTTAAATAATAGAAAAACCCTGAGATTTAATCTTTTATTAATAAACATCTCGTTACACAAATTTAAACATAATATTCACATAATTTGGGCATAAACATTGACAATAAACTGTGTGTATTATTGTCTAATTTAAAAATTACTATACAAAATAAACTTGTAATCAAAAACAAACATATTCACATAAAATTAATTCTTAATCTAATAATATACATACATGCTGATCCTAAAAATAACTATATACAACTTAAAAAGTATATTAAAAACGAAATCATATAAAAATTGTTACAGGTATTATAAATTAAGGGAGTAATAATCAAAACAATATATATATATATATATATATATATATATATATATATATATATATATATATATATATATATATATATATATATCGTTAGAAATTTGAACAAAAATGTTTTGATGAATAGAGTAGGTCCCGTTCTATGTAGTGCACTGTTCGAACTGGCATCTTAATAATCAGCGTGTCCTTCTGAGAAGGAATCTTTGATAACGACGCACAGTATTACAAAACAATATATATATATATATATATATATATATATATATATATATATATATATATATATATATATATATATATATATATATATATAGTAATAGTAATATTTATTTATTGTAACTAATTTTACAGCACATCATTTGACAAATAAGTTTTATACTTGTTCTTGTCCAAGATGTAATTTTGATGGAACAGCTTCAAAAATTGATACCAAAACCTCAATAGTGACATTAATGTGAATTTTGACGTACCAAATTACTAAGTGTTATTTTTCTATTCGGCGACTCCATCCCGAATTTCAGCCATTACCTCCCTTTGTGCCGAAAAACAAACCATTTATGAATATCACTTGCATTAAACCATTATATTTCTTGCATTATTTAACCAAATAAACATAAATATATATATATATATATATATATATATATATATATATATATATATATATATATATATATATATATATATATATATATATCGTTAGAAATTTGAACAAAAATGTTTTGATGAATAGAGTAGGTCCCGTTCTATGTAGTGCACTGTTCGAACTGGTATCTTAATAATCAGCGTGTCCTTCTGAGAAGGAATCTTTGATAACGACGCACAGTATTACAAAGGCAGGTATGCAATTTGAATTACAGAGATTTAAGACTCCACAGTGGGGGTCTATTTGTTAATCTTCCTAGAGGACGCTGTTCGCAATTCCTTAGCAACTAACATATAAATAGTAGTGTTAGTCTTTCACTTGCAAAAAGGGTCAGCAATGGCCTAATTCTCAGTAAGCATCTTACCTTTACCTTTTATGCACTTAGTTTATTCATCCCACTGATGACGCTAACTTTGTTAACGAAACGATTGTCAGGTCTAAAAACTGTATTGTGATGAATTGGGTTCTCCAAATTGTACTTATAAGTGCTCATCACAGATTCCAATCTTCACCCATTTCGACGTAATCTATGTTTAAAACTATGCCTTGTAAAAAAAACATGGATATACGGGTGTTCTGCGAACATGGCATTAGTGTTATTAGGAAATACTCTGATTTGAAATCTCAAAAATTCTAGAGGTATGTTTTCTATAATTATCCATTCAAAGCAAATAGTTATACCTTACGATCGTTTCCGGTTATACCGGAAGTGAACATCAACTTCTTTATTTCAAATAGAACTCACTATATATTACTAAGTGAGTGGTGGACGTGCCGCCACCTAGTTGCGGAACCAAGTAGTATGTTGTCACGCCAGCTCCAACATACTACTTGGTTCCGCAGCTAGGTGGCGGCACGTCCCCCACTCACTTAGTGATTTACGGCTTGCTATACTATAGCCGTATTACTTTTGGTGCATTTTTGCTACAATTAGTATGCCGTACTGAAGAGCTCTAATGAGAGCGAAACCGGTCTACGGTTCTAATTGTTGCGAAAATGCATGTAGCCTTTTTTTTTGTTCGCTCAGGGCTCGTCCGCGGCCTTGCCGCCCCGATAGCACCGCAACCCTTGGTTGATTGTGCATACCCTTAGTCTTACTCCACCCATTCCAAAATCACTGTGCCTTGAACTAGTCTGCACAGCGATTGGTAGGGTGAAGTTTTATATTGCTCTGTCTCCGGTCTAGACTGACCGTAGATCAGTTGTCTTTTGCGGTCCAGAGCTATACACTCACACAAGATGTGCTGGGCTGATTCCTCCCCCACACTATATATTATAACATTTTTAGATTCCTTCTCGAGTTCTAGTTTTGTGTACCATAGTTGCGGCAACGTACTGAATTCACATTTAAATAATACGAATTTGTTTTACAAAAAAGTGGAGAAATGTTTTTAGCATCAACTGTTTATGAAATAAATCATTCTTTTTTCAGAGTTAGAATCCGTCAAAACTGACGAGTTGATGTTAACGTTCCATGGCAATCTTGTTAAGGCGAATAGGCAGTTCTGGACACATAATACCAGAAAAGGTTGTTTAATTGTTCCATTATGTACTTTTTGGGATATGTTTAATTTACGATTGCCAAAAACAATTGAAGTAAAAGCATTTTTCCAGAGTAGATGCATTTTCCTCTGTTTATTTTATAAAATCAAAAAACGGGGTCAGAGCTGAAAGATTGACTCAAATTCAAAAAATAATGAAATATTTTGGTCGAGACGCAAAAATAATATAAAACAATACATATTTCTCTCTAGAATTAAACGCAGAATTTAAATATGCAATAATATTACGGGTGTTTTATTTGAAAAAGTCAAGTTACGGTTGTTTGAAGTTTCTAAAAAATAATAATGTTTTAGGAGCACCCTGCATACTTTTATCAGAAACGGGTGACTGCGTGAGATTAAGCAATATTTCGGTATTAAAATATAAGAAAATTGTAGCTTGAGAGATAAAACTCAGTTAACAAAACAGTTTTATCAAACCTCTTCGCATGCCAACTTTTGTCTTCAGGTCGTTATATTTTGGAAACGATTAGAGATAAGTACGAACTATGTCATAATAAAATTTGACAGGAAATTAAAAATGTAGTCATATATAGAAAGTTCTATTTGAAATCAGGAAGTTGGTATAACAGGAAACGATCTGAAGCTATAACTATTTTACTTGAACAGATAATTATGGTCTAGGGCTGGTGTATCTCTTATGAGTAAGAAAGCAAGATTGTGATTTGGTGGGGTTGAATGGTACAAGATTTCTACTTCCCCAGTCTAATAGTTTTTGGAGATACACGGAGACAGAACCCTCAATGAGTCTGCGAACCTCATCTAATTGGGCTAAAGAGACAGGCTTAGAATATTGTATATTTGAGTGGAGGGTGCTGTCGTCCGCGTAACTGTGAACTGGGTTGGATGTGCTAGAGAGGAGGTCATTGATGTGGAGAAGAAACAAAGTAGGGGCTAAAGCTGAACCTTGAAGAACTCCTGCATTAATTGGATACAGTTTAGAGGAATGGCCATTCACGACAACAGAAATGCTTCGGTTGGAGAGGAAATTTGCTGTCCAGGTACAGAGTTTTGGTGGTAGGCCATAGGCCGAAAGTTTATTAAGCAGCGTTGCGTGCCAGACCTGCAAACTGCAAACTGCCAAACACGTCTTTCTTTAATAAAATGCATCCGATGGTTGGTGGATAGTGTAACCTTTATAGTAGAAACGATGTGTCATGTTTCATGACAATAACTTTATTGCGGAAAAAAGTATAAACATTTTCCGAAAATAAACTTAAAATCTTTCAAAAAAACTGGTTAGATTTTCCTGGGAAACGAACCTATTCAAGTGATTTACACAAAAACTACCCTTGTCAAGATATAGTTATTCACAAAAAGGTTCTTAAAAAAATTGGAAAAAAAATGTACACGAAAATTTGTAAAACAAACTGTTTTTGCGAAAGTTCTAAAACCTTTTTTTTACGTGAATGCGCAAACATTTTTTCACAGTAAATTATTTAACATTAATTATTAAGTACTAGGTAATATATAATAAAAAAATTGACAACGGGTTTCTACAATAGAAACTTAAATAAAAATATTTGGAAAACTGACAAAACATTTTTACGCAAAGTGTGCTGATAAAATAATTAAAGTTATAATATAATCTGTAACTAAAATTGAAAACAAAAATTGGGAAAAAGCTATTAAGTAACTATATTTTTACGGAAATTTGAAATTGTGGAAGTAAAGAAAAATATAATTAATGGAAAGATACCTATATTTTTGGGTTACAAGCTGTCAGAAATAAGGTTATTTAACTTTTTCAGTTTGAAGGTCTGTTTGACATTTATGGAAACAATTTATTAATTACTTATAAACTTATGCAAATGTGAACATAGATAATCCTATAAATTTATATACTTGTTACTTTTGTTTGCATCAAAGTTAATTTAAATAGTTCAATAATTCTATCCTAGTGCACGCCAAATAATCACATAATCTGATCTGTTTT
>OZ023264.1:111044640-111062140 GCA_964006375.1 Tillus elongatus
AGAGTTTTGGTGGTAGGCCATAGGCCGAAAGTTTATTAAGCAGCGCTGCGTGCCAGACCTGGTCGAATGCAAACTGCCAAACACGTCTTTCTTTAATAAAATGCATCCGATTTGGTAGATAGTGTAACCTTTATAGTAGAAACGATGTGTCATATTTCATGACAATAACTTTATTGCGGAAAAAGTATAAACATTTTCCGAAAATAAACTAAAATCTTTCAAAAAAACTGGTTCGATTTTCCTGGGGAACGAACCTATTCAAGTAATTTACACAAAGACTACACTAGTCAAGATATAGTTATTCACAAAAAGGTTCTTAACAAAAATTGAAAAAAAAATGTACACGAAAATTTGTAAAACAAATTGTTTTTTGCAAAAATTCAAAAACCTTTTTTTTACGTAATGCGCAAACATTTTTTACAGTAACTTATTTAACATTAATTATTAAGTACTAGGTAATATTTCATAAAAATTTGACAACGGGTTTCTACAATAGAAACTTTTAAAAAATATCTGGAAAACATTTTTACGCAAAATTTGCTGATAAAATAATTAAAGTTATATAATCTGTAACTGAAAGTGAAAAAAAAATTGGGAAAAAAGTTATTAAGTAACTATATTTTAACGGAAATTTGAAATTGTGGAAGTAAAGAAAAATACAATTAATGGAAAGATACCAATATTTTTGGGTTACAAGCTGTCAGAAATAAGGTTATTTAACTTTTTCAGTTTGAAGGTCTGTTTGACATTTATGGAAACAATTTATTAATTACTTATAAAATTATGCAAATGTGAACATAGCTAATCCTATAAATTTATATACTTCTTACTTTTGTTTGCATCAAAGTTAATTTAAATAGTTCAATAATTATATCCTAGTGCACGCCAAATAATCACATAATCTGATCTGTTTTAGTGAATTTTCTTAAAAAAATTCACTAATGAGGAGATCTCGAAAATTCTTCAAATGAGCACTATTTAGGACCCCTGAAACCCAAATCCGGGGTCAGTTTCAGACTTTATATGTTTATATATATATATATATATATATATATATATATATATATATATATATATATATATATAAAATTCACTAATGAGGAGATCTCGAAAATTCTTCAAATGAGCACTATTTAGGACCCCTGAAACCCAAATCCGAGGTCAGTTTCAGACTTTATATGTTTATATATATATATATATATATATATATATATATATATATATATATATATATATATATATATATATATATATATATATATATATATATATATATATATATATATATATATATGTTTATATATTTATGTGTCACACCTATAACTAAAAAAATAATGGACCGATTTTGATAAAATTAGGTGAGTACCTTCCTTTCGCGAGTGGCTTGGATAAGTTCGTTAGCCAGGAAAATCCGCCGAGGTTTTCCCGGAAAATTTTGTGTTTTCTTTCGAAAAAAATTGATTTTTTTTTATATCTCCGCAGTTAACAAAGTAAGGGCAACGAAATTTGATACACGGGCTTATATCATTATAGGTAAGCTACCTACCAAAATTTAGCGCTGTAGGTTAAAGGAGAAAAAAGTTACAGGCATTTAAAGAAACATAAATTTGGGTTTTCCTCAAAACGTCAAAGTCGCGATTTTAAACGTCAAAATTGTTAATATTTAGGTAATGAACCTGAAATTAATATGATCTATGGAAGAAAAATGTCTCAAGAATAATGTTTTACAAAGCCTGAGCTCTTAGTTTCAATCGTCATTGTCCTTCATTTTACTAAAATATTCCCAGAAAATTCATTTCAAATAGACCCTTTCTATGATGCTTTAGCAGTAGTGTTGGCTATAGAGTTTATCGTTTAATGGTATATCATTTTTGTCGAATTTTCGTAAAAAATCATTAAAGCGCAATATATCCGTTATTATGCAAGTTACGAAAAAAAGTTGTATACATTAATTGTAGGGTGTTTTAAGCTACATCTTAAAACATATTTCCACAATTACAGGGTGGCCCATAAGTCGTTGGTGATTCAAATTTTCTTTTTTTTTAGTTAATTTTTTTAATCGAACACGCCCTATGTTATTGCATTTTTGTATTTTCCATCGAAATATAATACATCTTTGTAAGAAAAGAAATTCGGGACGCAGGAAGGGCGTTATGGTAGCGAATTTTCATAAAATGCTTTAAATTTTGAATCAATTTGCTATTAACCTATAAGGTTGACCAGAAAACCAGTTTTTTCGGGAACAATTTAAGTTTACTTTCGGAAATTTTTGTACATTTTCAAACAAAGTAATTTTGATGAAACATGGCACATTGTTTCTAATATATAGATTATACTGGTAACCAAATTTGGTGCCTGCTTTCTTAAAAAGACATATTTGCTATTAAAAACAATTTAATGAAAATTCACTACCATAACGCACTTGCTGCGTCCAGAGTTTTTTAGAATTCAATACGAATCAAATTTCTAAATTTATTATTTTTGATATTAATTCACTAGCAAGTTATTAATGTTTGAAAAAGTTGTTTATGAAACACAGCACACTTGCTAGGTCCAAACTTTTACTATTGGTTTATCCGTTTATCGATCAATTCCGTGAACCGAGGAACTTTTTCAATTTCATTTTGTTAAATAAAAAATTATAATCACAAATAAATTATAACAAACTTTTATGTAAATTATTTAGTAAAATGAAGTAAAATGGCGGTTAAAGCACAAACCTAAGCCTTTGTAAGACACGCTTTTTAGCAGATTTCTTCTACGTTCACCGCATTCGTTTCAGGATCTTTAAAAAAAAATTAAAAATTCGAATTAGAAGTTTTAAGAGGAAAGTCTATAAAATGTTCAAAATAACTTTTCTGTTATTTCTTGATCGACTTGCGCCAAGAAAACTTAATCCTTGTCTGCCACATTTAGTAGATTTTGTTAACTACACAAAATATGTCGTTCCTGTACCCTTCTCTGATTACCAGTGGCACCCACATTTTTTTCTTAAAATGCTTTTTTCAATTTTAACTTAGAGATCTGAGTTTTATTTGCTAAGGTACGTTTTCGGTTAAACTCAGGTACAAAATTTGGTTGCCATATCTTTTTTATTTCCGAAAATACAAATATATTTTTTGAAAGAAATCACAAATGTTTCCCGAAAAAAATGGTCGAATTTTCCTGGATAACGAATTTATTATCCAGGAGATTTGCAAAAGAATTATTTAATCATATGAAAATTGAAAGTAGGTACGGATTTTAGGGGTCCTAGTTCACGCTCGGTTGAAGAAATATTTTCAAAATTCACAAGTCGCGATCTACTCAAAAGCGAATTTTTTCTACGAAAATTCGCCGAAAAATAATTCTGAGCGCAAGTACATAAACTTTTATTGTAAGAGTCACGTGGGAGAGAGTGTATATAAAGCGTTTAAATCTTAATTGCTTCAAGCGCTTTGAATGCTCTGAACTGAACCAATTATTTACCAAAAGTTTACAAACTTGTGTTTCAGTTTATTAGCTTTTTATTGTTTTATTCTTATTGAACGTTCTATAATATTTATGAAAGCAAAATTTCAGTAAATCTGGCGTGAATCCCAGTGAGACAGCAACAACGCTGACGGTGTTGGCTGTGTCCTTGTGTCGATGGTGGCTGTTAGCGGCTCTAGAGGGTCGGGGGCAGCTTGTGGGGGATGGAGTTAACGTGTGCGCGCGACGCTGGTGCACTGGCGCAGAGTGCGCGGCCCGGCTTCCGTATCGAGCGGCGAGGCCGAGGGCCCATACGACAGTCCGCGCCCGGCCTCGCTGTGGCAATGACCGACCAGTTGCCGCCGCTATGACCCGTCGCGACGCGCTCTGCGTGCTACCCTTGCTTCTGGCCGCCTTGCTGCCGGCCCCTACGGCCTTAGCAGCTCAAGGTGGCACTTTCTACGATGAGGATGACACTCTGGAGGACAATGCCACGCTCACATTACATTCCTCGCCCTCGCCTCCCACAATCGTCTACCGCAACAGCACCCCTGCCATCTCCAAGGATGATCCTCATAAGGTTGATCATCATAAGGATGACCCCCTCTTTCCAAGAGACCTCTTTACTCCGGATCAGCGCAGCTCTGGCGCCATCATCCTTCACATCCTCGGTGTGGTGTACATGTTTGTTGCACTGGCCATCGTCTGCGACGAGTTCTTCGTACCAGCTCTGGACGTCATCATCGAGAAGCTGGATATCCAGGACGACGTAGCGGGGGCCACGTTCATGGCTGCTGGAGGGTCGGCTCCGGAGCTTTTCACCAGCGTTATCGGAGTCTTCGTTTCTTTCGATGACGTCGGTATTGGCACCATCGTCGGCTCGGCCGTCTTCAACATCCTTTTTGTCATAGGAATGTGCGCGATCTTTTCGAGGACCGTGCTAACGCTCACGTGGTGGCCGCTGTTCAGAGACTGTTTCTTTTACTCCTGCAGCCTCATCACTTTAATCATCTTCTTCAGAGATAACCATATCTACTGGTATGAAGCCCTGGTGCTTTTTTCGTTTTACATTGCCTACGTAAGTTTTATGAAGTGGAATCAGCCTATGGAACGCCTTGTCAAGAAACTTATCTACAAAAATAAAGTAACCAGAGTTAGAAGCACTGATCAGCTCATGCCTACGGTATGTGCTTTTATTTTTAACCACCAAATAACAATATCTACCATACCACATGACCAGCAGTGTGCTATGGTAGATATTCAAAAAATTATACTATTTGCCATCCATATATTTTGTTAGCTTTAGTTTTCCAATAGTGAAACTCAGGGTTACTATGGCCCAATATATGCACCCAACTACTATTTATGTACAATTTATTATATAATAATGCAAAGTTTGAAGCTCTATATACAGAAATGGCACTAGAACTTCTAAATAGACTACAAGACCTTAATTCGATCCGTTTTGTGTTGCGTAATATGATATGAACATTTCTGTTTCAAGAAAACGATTTCTGCAAAAGACGTTTATAGACATTTAATAATTTAGTTTGAAAGGGTATTTACCTTACTTACACAGTTTGGTCTATGCGTTTTGCATATTGAGCTGCCTTAGCAAAAACCGTTTGATTATTTACAATAAAATAAAATCATAATACCTATAACACTTGCCAAAACCGGAAGCTTTTTCAAATGATTAGAGTTTTCAAACTGAACACAATTATAATATGAAAGCGTTTAAATGATCATGAAGGTAATAAAGCCTTGGAGAACTAACTAATGTTACATAATTATTCCGCGGTTTAACAAAAAAAGTAAATAAATCAATTCTTATATTTTTGCTTCATATTGCTTTCGAAGATTCGTTTAATTTAATAGTGCTTGCACAATAAGTGGCACTTAAAAATTGAGACTTATTCTTGTTACTTACTATATAATCGTCTAAAAAACTGGTTTTTGCAAAATCAAGGAATGTCATTCCACAATTTCTGTGACTATTAGCAATTCTTATCTTGATAATGATGAACGGCCATTCTTTTGATTTTTGTTTGTTGGACATTTATAGTACTCTGGTTATCATTTTTCTGGCACTTCTCTTCTTTTTTACCAGCTAGTTTGCTAGTGCCCTAGTAAATACTTTTTTCAGGCCAATACTTTCTTCTGTTTACCATTTATGTTGTTCTGGTTCCCTTTTCGTGGGTTCATGTTTGCCTTCGTAAATTTGTTTAATTTCAATTATTACAATTTCATTAGGTTTGTTCTTTGAATTAGAATATAAGTGCAAGTGTGTAACCTGAAATAAATTGAATTAATCAAATACAGCTCTTTTTAAAATAAAATGCATGAACATGTATCGAATAGTACTTCAAGTTGTGGTCTCTTTCAAAAATATTTCACATTGCGGCTCAAATCTGATATGTGATGCCATTGGATTTTCTTTTTATTAGAAACCCTAAGTTTTTGATGATCATTTTTAAAATACATGTCATGCAACACCACCACATTATAAATTTTTTATTCCTTGCCATTCAAAAAATGAATATCCATATAAATGCTTTTTACGTTAGATATGTTTTTTTTAACGAAAGCCATCAAATTTATTAGAAAATATAACCCTTATTATAGTAGAGACCATGTACTACATTCCATCAAAATAACTTTATTGTTTGAGAAAGTATAAAAATTTCCCCACCATAAATTAAAAAAATTCCCGTAAAAACTGGTCGGACTTTCCTGGCCAACGAACCCATACAAGCAATTTACACAAAAACTACACCTGCCAAGATACAATTATTAACAGAAAGTTTTTGACAGAAATTAAAAAAAATACATGAAAATTTGCAAACAATTTGTTTCACAAAAACTCGCAGTTGTTTTTACAGACATTGGCTAAGTAGTCTTAAACGAAAATTATATAAAATCTATTTAGGTAAATTTTAAAACAGGTTTTTACACTAAAATCTGTAAGCAATTTTTATACACGAAAATGCGAAAACAGTTTATGCACGTGATTTTTTTTACAATAACCTATTAAATTATTAATTAATAGAATTTAACAAAAATTTGACAAAAAAATTGCGAAAACACCGAAAAACATTTCTGGAAAAATCTGACTAGATTTTTTTAAACGAAAATTTGCTGAAATTTTTTTTAAATATTAGATTTTTTCTTCGAAAATTCGTTAAAATCCCATAATCTTAGCAGTTATTAGCATAAAAAACTGAAACTGATTCGTACATAACTTTTGGTATGCGATTATAATTGAAAATATTTTTAAAAGTAGAGTCTTTAGGTAAAGGGAGTCCTATAGAAAAGTTCAAGCAGGGGCCCATCACTTCTTAAAGTGAAACTCCTAAAGTGAGTAACTTTCATTGATATCAAAATATATTGGTAAAAACGCCCCATCACAATTTTTGATATGCGCCAAAAACTTTAATAAGTTGCAAAACAATCGAAATAATTTGGAAATGATGAACGATAATAATTTTTTTCTTAAAAGCGCTATAATTCGATAAAGAACAAGCAAAAATGCAATAATATATGGGGTATTCTATTAAAAAAAACTTTTATCACAAACGCCTCATGCGCCAGTCTGGGATTGCCAAAATGACTTTATAAGATGCAGATCAAGACACCATACAATTAACGTATATGATTTCTATATATCTTGCATAATAACGAATATATTAGGCTTAGCCGTAGAAATGCGCCAGCCTGTATATATTTAAACATATAAAAAATAAAACTGACCCCGGATATGGGTTCTAGGGGGCGTAGTTTGCTCTCATTTAAAGAAATATAAAGTCGCGGGCTCCTCAATAACGAATTTTTTTTAAGAAAATTCGCGAAAAAATATGGACCATGAAACCACAAACTTTATAACTGAAACTCCTGATAAGGCACCAGGAAAAGAGTCTATTTGAAATGAATGTTTTGCAAATATTGTATTAAAATGAAGGATAATGACAGTTGAAGCTGAAACTTAAGGCCTTGCAGAACACACTTTTTGCGACATTTCCTCTACACAACCCGTATTTGCTTCAGGTTCTTTACCTAACAGTGCCAATTTCGACGTCCCAAATAAAGACTTTGACGTTTTATGGAGAAAAACTATAAAGTAGTAAAACTTAATTTTTGTCTGTGATATAGGAGGGGGAAATCGCTAAAAAAATTCTGCACTAAAATTCTCCTTTCAGAAACAATTCCCCGGTATTACCCAAAATTCTTTGAAATTCCCCGAAATACCCCTTAACTTTTGGAAGACCCTGGAAATTCCTTTAGTTGCCTGCAATTCCCCGAAAATTCCTCTAAATTCCATTCAATTCCCTAAAAATTCCCCGAAGTTCAATGCAAGTTTCCAGCAAAACACCATTTATTTTGTGACGTCACAACTGTTTCAGCTGTTATTCTGTATTAAAACGCAAAGAAATACCAAGAAATATAACTAAACTTGCCTTTAGAAAGACCTTACCACACACCAATACTCAACTTTCTAAGTTTATAGAAATTTGAGTTATCCAAATTTGAAGCATTTAATGAAAATTCACTACCATAACAGACTTGCTGCGTCCCGAACCTATTTTATTTGATAACAGATCGGATTATATGTTTTTAATGAATCTTCCAAAAGAAATATTTAAATATCTAAATTAAATTATGTTCAAAATAGCAGAAAAACTAGGAAATAAATACATTGATGGATTTATTTTAGAGAATTTAAATAAAATAAAATTTCGCATATAAGGAGGTAACCAATAATTTTCAATTATTTTTTCAAATATGCGCGGACTAGAGTCTTAAGAACCCACATCCTAGGTCAGTTTAGACTTTATATGTTTAGTTTAGTTATATATATATATATATATATATATATATATATATATATATATATATATATATATATATATATATATATATAATATAGAAAGTGCCCCTAAAGTAAATAATAGTAGTTCTCGATTGTCTTAGCTTGAGAATAAAAATTAAGTGGTTTGTAGTGCGAGTAAACTTGTCAAACCTGGGTGAGTTACAGATTGAACCTCATTCTACCAAATTGTTGTATTTTCACATAAGATAAATTGATCAGAACATCATTAAAATTGAATCTAATTTAAAACAATAAAGATCGTTTACTTTAATATCTGCGAGGAAGGAGATAAACAGTGTGAGATAAGAAAATATATTTCATATCATTGCCTGCTCATTTTTCATAAAGGTGCGTATACACTGCGAATTATTATGCCCAATGAATAGATTACAAATGGCGATTTATTTCTGGCGATATCAAAGGTTAGAGATGATATTAGAAACGTAGAAGCAGATCTATTGAGTAAATTGAATGAAGCTTATAAGAATCATGCTTTGTTAGAAGAAAATAAACCAGAGTTGAATTTTTGGACAGAAAATCTATGAAAAATAATGTGTTATTTGCGTTGCACAAGGTTGAATATGGAGCACTAAGTGAGATGAAAGACACGAAACACGTGCCGCCACCTCGTTGTGGAACCAAGTAGTATGTTGTCACGGCAACTCCAAATAACACAGGATGTTAAAAAATAGAGACGGTATACAACCAACTAACAATTTAGTAAATTGTCAGCCCTCGTCAGAGCTCGTCAGTACGGCATACTAATTGCAGCAAAAATACACCTATAAAGTAATACGGCTATGGTAGCCAGCCTTCCAACACTAAGTGAGATGAAACACGTGTCGCCACCTCGTTGCGGCACCAAGTAGTATGTTGTCACGGCAGCTATCAATAACACTGAAGGTTAAAAAATAGAGACTGTATACAGTAGGTGTGAGAGACATACATTTATTAAGATAGAGGGTGAATAGAGAGAGTGGATAGAGAATGAATAGAGAGAAAGAGAGCGAGATGACACTAAATAGAGTGAGAGAGTAAATTGAAAGGAGAGAAAGAAAATAGGGTGTATGATGTCAAATGGTGATCCAGGTGTATTTATGATTTAAAAAGCTAGTATTGCGTGGACTTCTGCTCAGGAAAAAGTGTAAAACAAATGAGATGAGAGAAGAGCGAAAACACGAGAAAAACAGATGAGTGTGCATGATGATAATTGGAGGTGATGTCCTGAAGTCTGACGCACAGGTCAGGTCAGGTCAGGTCAGGTCATCTCTGTGAGAATATTATCCTAGTCCTCATATTGTTGCAGAAATTTGTATTTCGTGTTATATTACTATTTCATGGATAAATAAATTATATATATATATATATATATATATATATATATATATATATATATATATATATATATATATGCGTGCCGGCGCGCGCGCGCGCGTGCGTGCGTGCGTGCGTGCGTGCGTGCGTGCGTGCGTGCGTGTGTGTGTGTGTGTGTGTGTGTGTGTGTGTGTGTGTGTGTGTGTGTGTGTGTGTGTGTGTGTGTGTGTGTGTGTGTGTGTGTGTGTGTGTGTGTGTAGAACATGGTTTGCGAAGCTTCTACGCAACCTAGAGACTTCCAGTTTTTTGAATTGCACCGGAAAATTCTTTACGGACGCTAGGTTTGTTTGCCAGTTTTGAGAGTCAAGTTTTACAAATTTTTTGCTACAACACCTAAAGTAGTGCTGCTGAATCATAACTTCCACATAGCTGTGATAATTTATTCTCTTCAGAAAGACATTCTCATGGAATGAATTTGAAGCCCATGACTTGACCACAAAGAAAATATTTGTAATCCTGTACACATAAACTTTTGAAACGTTATCTTATTCGAGTTTTATTGAAAAAAATGTCAACTTTCACCAAATCACCCCTTATTCCCTGAAGCGATCTCATCCAAAAACAATTCAAAGTGTTCCTTTGTCGGGTGCTAACTGGATACCAAATTTGAAGATGATATCTCAATTCGTTTGAAAGTTTTTGCGTCTATTAACAGACAGACGTACATGCCGACAGACCGACAGATCGACCGGCAGACAAAAAGATCGTTCCAGGATCAAGTTTTCTATAGGTTTTGAGACTTCTAACGCCGTTTTAGCAAAAAAAAAAAATCGAAATTGTTGTCAACAATATTCCACCCCCACGCATTCAACCCGTAATCTAATTTCAGCACAGAATACCAGATGTTTGATAAGATTCAAAATCTTCTAATAAATAAACCCTAAAATGTTATATTACTCGAGTTTTAACGAAAAAACTCTGGGCGCAGCTAGTGCGTTATGGAAGTGAATTTTCATAAAAATGTTTTTAATTACAATAAATCGCTCTAATACGAGCAGGCATCAATTTGGTTACCGGTATAACCTATATAGTAGGAACAATGTAACATATTTTATCAAAATAATTATTTGAAAATGTACAAAAATTTTCCGAAAATAAACTTTAAATGTTTCCGAGAAAACTGGTCTCCTAGCCAGTGAACCTGAGGTTAATAGCAAATTGAGTTAATGAAATTTAAAACATTTAATGAAAATTAGCAACCAAAACGCCCTTGCTGCATTCAAACAAAAATGTTCCGAAAATAAAGTTAAATATTGGTATCTTAACTAACAAAACTTAAATTAATAGCAAATTGAGTTATTGAAATTTGAAGGATTTAATGAAAATTTTCTATCAAAACGCACTTACTGCGTTCAGATTTTTTTCTTACAAACATGCATCATATTTCGATAAAAAATGCTAAAATGCAGTAACGAATTTGTTCTACAAAAATTAGCTAAAAACTATAGACCGTTAAACCATAAGCTTGACTAAACCTACAGCGAAAACATCAGAGAAAGGGTCTATTTGAAATGAATGTTATGTAAATATTTTAGTAAAATGAAGGGCAATGACGGTTGAATATGAAACTGAAGGGTTCGCAGAACACTATTCTTGCAAGATTTTCTTTTTACAATCCGTATTTGTTTCACGTTCTTTGCCTAAACAGTGCCAATTTTGACATTTTAATTTGCGAGTTTGACGTTTGGAGGAAAACTCCAAAATTTTTTTCTTTAGCTGCCCGTAAGTTTTTTGTTCTTAAACTTAGAGACCTAAATTTCGGTACATGTTTCACTCTTTATAATATATAATTTGGTTGTCCTCACTTTGTTACTTCCGGAGATATGAATTTTTTTAGAAAGAAAACACAAAATTTTTCGGGAAAACCTGGTCCGATTTTCCTGGGTAACGAACTTATCCAAGCCACTTGCAAAAGGAAGGTACTCACCCAAGTTGATCAAGATCGGTCCATTATTTTTTGAGTTATCCGTACGATATATATATATATATATATATATATATATATATATATATATATATACATGTACATATGTATCTTGCATAATAACGGATATATTGGACTTTAAAGATTTTTTACAAAAATGATATACCATTAACCGATAAACTCTATAGTCAACACTACTACCAAAGCATCATAGAAAGGGTCCATTTGAAATGAGTTTTCTGGGAATATTTTAGTAAAATGAAGGACAATGACGATTGAAACTAAGACTTCAGGCTTCGTAAAACATTATTCTTGAGACATTTTTCTTCAATAGCTCATATTAGTTTCAGGTTCATTGCCTAAATATTATGAATTTTGACGTTTTAAATTGCGACTTTGACGTTTTGAGGAAAACCCAAATTTATTGTTCTTTAAATGCCTGTAACTTCTTTGTCCTTTAACCTACAGAGCTAAATTTTGGTAGGTTACTTACCCATAGTAATATAAACTCGCGTATGAAATTTGGTTGCCCTTACTTTGTTAATTCCGGAGAAAAAAATTTTTTCGATTTTTTTCGAATGAAAACAAAATTTTTCGGGAAAACCTCGGCGGATTTTCCTGGATAACGAACTTATCCAAGCCACTTGCGAAAGGAAGGTACTCACCAAGTTTTATCAAAATCGGTCTAATATTTTTTTAGTTATAGGTGTGACACATAAATATATATATATATATATATATATATATATATATATATATATATATATATATATATATATATATATATATATATATATATATAAATAAACATATAAAGTCTGAAACCGACCTCGGATTTGGGTTCCAGGGGTCCTAATTAGCGCTCATTTGAAGAAATTTTTTCAAAATTCGAAAGTCAGGATCTCGTCATTAGTGAATTTTTTTTAAAAGAAAATTCACTAAAATGTCAATTTTCACTAAATGACCCCCTATTTATCCCCTACCCCCTAAAGCGATTTTACCCAAAAACAATCTGAAACGTTCGTTCGTCGCGTGCTAGCAGTATATCAAATATGAATACGATATCTCAATTCTTTGTAAAATCATCGTGGCTACAAACAAACAGACATACAGACCGACAGACAAAAAAAATTTCGTTCCCAAATCATGTTTTATATATGTTTGGATACTTTTTACGAGGTTAAGGCGAAAAAAAATGTTTGGAATTTTTGTCACCGATGCCATACTTCCACACGTTGTGACGATGTGGAAGTAAACAGTGCTGCAAATTGAATCATACGTTCCACGTAACTGTGATAATGTATTCTTTTCAGAAACATTTTCATGGAATGAATTTAGGGCCCACGACTTGACCGCAAAGAAAATATTTATATTCCTGTGCCCATAAGCTTTTGAAACGTTATTTTACTTGTTTTTATTGAAAAAATGCCAACTTTAACCAAATCACCCCTTATTGATCCCCTACTCTCTGAAGCGATCTTACCCAAAAACAATGGAAAGCGTTCCTTTGTCGCGTGCTAACTGGATACCAAATTTGAAGATGGTATCTCTATTCGTTCGAAAGTTCTTGCGCCTATTAACATGCAGACGTACATGTCGACATACCGACAGACCGACTGACCGACAGACAAAAAAATTTGTTCAAGAATAAAGTTTTATATATGTTTTGAGACTTTTACGCCGTTTTACCAAAAAAAAAGAAATTTTTTTATTCCAGCCCCACACATTCAACTCATTTATTAATTTCAGCACAGATTACCAGATGTTTGATGAAATTAAAAGTTTTCTAATAAATGAACACTAAACCGTTATGTTACTCGAGTTTTAAAGAAAAAATATCAATTGTCATAAAATCACCCCTCATTTATTCCCAACCCGCTAAAGCGATTTTACACAAAAACAACCCGAACCGTTCCTTTGTCGAGAGCTAACTGTGTACCAAATTTGAAGACGATATCTCAATTTTCTCTAAAGTTATCGTGGCTACAAACAGACAGATATACAGACAGATATACAGACTGACAGACAATCAAAATTTTCGTTCCCAAATCACGTTTTCTATATGTTTTGATACTTTTTACGACGTTTAAGCGAAAACAAATTTTATTTTATTTTTGTCGCCGATGCGATACTTCCACACGTTGTGACGATGTGGAAGTAAAATAATAGTGAATTTTTTTAAATAAAAATTCACTAATATCAACTAATCAACTGCTATAATTTTCACCAAACTACAGATTTAATGTGCTAAGATTCTGTTTATTTAAATAATTGTAATCCAAGTTTTTTCGGAATATAATTTAACAGAATTTGGAAAAGGAGGCGGACTGCGTTTTTAAAATATTGTTAAATTTTATTCGAAAAAACTTGTATTACAATTATTCAGATAAATCGAATCTTAGCACATTAGATCTCTAGTTTGATTGTAATATGTTAGTTTAATTTGGTAAAAATAAATTTACGGCTTTCAGAGACATAGCATTTTTGATAAGAAAATTGGCAATTTTCTATGGAAAAATATGACTATCAGAACTGGGTCAACGAACTTAGCCCCCGAAAAGAATTTTATAGAGTAATGTAAAATACGGAGGTTTCTGGGTGCCGTACAAGCTTTGCAAACGATGTTGTACACACGCATATACAGTGTGGAACAGCCAAATGGAATAAATTCAGTATCTCAAGTACTACGCATCTTTATAGAAAAATTTCCATATACATCAATTTCATATTGAAAAATCACATCCTGCAAGGTGAAAACATTACCAGTACTACCGCTAGTTTTCAAATAGGAAGTAGGGGCTTGTGATAATTCATTTGCAAGATCTTTTCATTCTATATATTTAAAAATGCCATGATTTTAAAATTTATTGCAAAACCTAACTGTAAAAAAAATCTCTGGGCGCAGCAAGTGCGTTATGGTAGCGAATTTTCTTTAAAATATTTTTAATGGCAAATATCTTTCTTTGATGAAAGCAGGCATCAAACTTGGTTGCCTATATAGTAGAAACAATGTATCATATTTCATCGAAATAAATTTCTTGTTTGAAAATATATAAACATTTTTCACAAGTCTGGATGCAGAAAATGTGTTATGGAAGTGAATTTCCATAAAAATGTTTTTAATAGCAAATGCGAGCAGGCATCAATCTGATTACCGGTATAGCCTATGTAGTAGAAACAATGTACTATATTTTATCAAAATTACTTATGGTTTGAAAATATACAAAAATTTTCCGAAAATAAACTTAAATGTTGTTTCCTAGCCAACAAAGCTTACGTTAATAGCAAATTGAGTTATTGAAATTTGAAGAATTTAATGAAAATTCGGTAAATTTGCAGATTAGCTCCCGAACGCTTTTCGAAAAATTGTTTTCAGAAACACTACTAGGACCCCACCTGGATGCACAAACCACAAGAAAAAATTTCTTGTTCACACCCCCCAAGGAAGTTATGGGACTGAGAGTGAATAGTGGTGCTGTGCGGGGCAGGCAGGGCTTAAGGGGGATATGGCTTCAAGATGTGAAAAAGACAGCTTTCAAGCTCGCTTTATTCGAATTTTCTGCTCATATTTCCTTTTTACTACCTACCCTGTTCAGCACTCCTACTCACTCCTGGTCCCGTAACTTCCTTGGGGGGTGTGAACAAGAAATTTTTCTTGGGGTTTGTGGATCCAGGGGGGGTGTAGGCAGGTTTCTGGAAACAGTTTTTTGAAAAACGTTCGGGAACTAAACTGCAAATTTACCGAAAATTCGCTACAAAAACGCACTTACTGCGTCCAGATTTTTTTTCTTACAAACGCATCATATTTCGATAAAAAATGCATTAACCAATTTGTTCTACGAAAATAAGCTAAAAAAATTATACACCCCTACTCACTCCTGCTCCCGTAACTTCCTTGGGGAGTGTGTACAATAAATTTTTCTTGGGGTTTGTGGATCCAGGGGGGGCCTAGGCAGGTTTCTGAAAACAGTCTTTTGAAAAGCGTTCTGGAGCTAAACTGCAAATTTACCGAAAATCCGCTACCAAAACGCACTTACTGCGACAAAAAATGCAAAAATGTATTAACGAATTTGTTCCACGAAATTTAGCTAAAAAAATAATAATTATGCACCCCTACTCACTCCTGGTCCCGTAACTTCCTTGGGGAGTGTGAACAAGAAATTTTTCTTGGTGTTTGTGGATTCAGGGGGAGGCCTGGGCAGGTTTCTGAAAACAGTGTTTCGAAAAGCGTTCGGGAGCTAAACTGCAAATTTACCGAAAATTCGCTACCAAAACGCACTTACTGCGTCTAGATCTTTTTCTTACAAACGCATCATATTTCGATAAAAAAATTCAAAAATGCATTAACGAATTTGTTCTACGAAAATTAGCAAAAAAAAATTATACACCCCTACTCACTCCTGGTCCCGTAACCTCCTTGGGGGGTGTAAACAAGAATTTTTTTGGGGGAATAGGTGCGTATACATGAGTGTGTGCACACATCTACGCTACAAGTTGTTGCAGGAGAAACACTGGCACAGTTTTCACACCAATCGAGCCTGTCATGGTGACTTTTTCACGTACTGAGGAGGCTGCGGTCAAAATAGGTTAACACAAGGAGACACAAAGATACTTACTTTTACTCTCTGACTATACGTTAATCTGCTAAGTTTATTTAGTATCCCTTAAGACTATATAGTATATTGCCACTGGTACAATATTTATAGGAATAGTCCAATTTTTTACTCTCTGACCATACATTAATCTGCTAAGTTTATTTAGTATCCCTTAAGACTATATAGTATATTGCCACTGGTACAATATTTATAAAAACAGTCCAATTTTCAGAATATCAGCTTTTTACTAAGAGCTATATAAACCAAGCTAACAAAACACATAACAGCTACCATGACACTTTTACTACAAACAGCTTCATACATAAATGATGTCACATCAAGTGGAAAGGAAACATTGTATTCCATCAAATTACAAAATAATATTTTTCTTTGTACATGATGTATAATCAGGAAAAAATCAAATGATTTAAATCAGCTGGGCTGGTATTGTCGTATGAGCAAAATGGATTATCTTCAACTTTTATTCTATACAAATGAGACTTAAAAGCACAATGGCCTATGAAAAATTCTGTTAAGTGTCGTAGACAAGGACCTAGGAAGCAACAGCTTGTAAATGGGCTGTTTTCTTAGATTAGGGATGATACTACTGAAGTGATTGTTACAGCTACTTTTCAACTTATTCCGATGATCCTGTCATCTTATATTACACTCATGTTTTACTTGCGGAAGTAGATCTCTGTTACTGTAAAAATCATGTTTACAACCTGTTATCGTTGCTTTTTTAGCAAAATAGTCGGCCTTTTCATTACCCTCAAGCTTTGAGTACCCTTTTACCCATATGAAAGTAACTCTTTTGTGCTGTTGCTCCAAGACTTCTAATTGATAAGCAATATCACGTATTACCCTGGACCGATATATAGCATTTTCAAGATTCGATAGATTTCTTAACAGTGAAAGGGAATCGGTCAAATCAACAAAGCTACTGATATTTTGGTCACAGGCTAGTACTAACGCTTTTTGTAGTATGGCTTCAGTACAGCTTCAGCAGTGTAAATGGAAGTGAACTTTGGCAGACTAAATACCTCAACATAATCTAATTGTTTAATGTATACTGCGCATCCCACTGAATCTTGAATTTTTGACCCATCAGTATATATTTTGATCGCTTCTTTATACGGTTTTAACGCTTGTTTAAATATACAAGTATTTGTATCTGGTATGTTAGTAAATATGGGTATAATAAGAAGCGTCAAATAATGGTGGTGAAGTTTTGTTTCTCCAATAGTTGCGCGTATGATGCATCACAGCTAGCTGTTGAATTTTATGAAC
>OZ023264.1:112449640-112554640 GCA_964006375.1 Tillus elongatus
TTTGCGCGGATTGCAGTTTCGAACCGTCCCGGTTCATCATCAGCACGCTACTGACTGTTATCGCTCCTGTCTGGTCTACGTCTGAGATTTGTCTATTTGTATGGCCTTTATTAAGTTTTGTTTAAATGTTTGTACTTTGATTTGTTCTGGTATTAATTGTTTCCTATTGTTTGTTTGTTGAATGTAGTATTGTTCCCATATTTCCATTTTTTTGTGGTCTTTAACATGTTTCCTTGGTTGTAATTGGGTGATATCTGGTTTTTGGTGTTTTGTATTGTGAATGTGTGTAGCCACGTTTGATTTGTAGCTAGGTATGTGGATTTTATCCAAAGCTGTTATATGTTCCTTGAATCTTGTTTCTATTGATTTTTTTGTCATTCCTATATATTTTTTTATTGCATCTGTTACACCCTATTTGGTATATTCCGTTTAATTCATGTGGGTTGTGTTCTTGTTAGTGAATTTTCTTTAAAAAAATTCACTAATGAGGAGATCCCGACTTTTGAATTTTGAAAAAATTCTTCAAATGAGCGCTAATTAGGCCCCCCAGAAAACATATCCGGGGTCAGTTTCAATTTTTATATGTTTAGATATATATATATATATATATATATATATATATATATATATATATATATATATATATATATATATATATATATATATATATATATATATATATATATATATTTATATTTATATATATATATATATATATATATATATATATATATATATATATATATATATATATATATATATATATATATATATGTATGTATCACACCGATAACTCAAAAAATAATGGGCCGATTTTGATTAAATTTGGTGAAAAAATTCCTTTTGCAAATGGCTTGGATGAGTTCGTTAAGCAGGAAAATCTGCTTAGGTTTTCCCGGAAAATTTTGTGTTTTCTTTCGAAAAAAATTTATATCTCCGGAATTAACAAAGTAAGGGCAACCAAATTTAGTACGCTGGTTTATATCCTTATAAGTAAGCTACCTACCAAAATTTAGCTATGTAAGTCGAAAGACAAAAAAGTTATAGGCATTTTAAGAAAAATAAATTGGTGTTTTCCTCAAAACGTCAAAGTGGCGATTTAAAATGTCAAAATTGGCAACATTTAGGCAAATAACTTGAATCTAATACGGGCTATAGAAATAAAATGTCTCAAGAAGAATGTTTTACAAACCCTAAAGTCTTAATTTCAACCGTCATTGTCCTTCATTTTACTAAAATATTTGCAGAAAATTCATTTCAAATAGACCCTTTCTCTAATGCTTGGCAGTAGCCTTAGCTATAGAGTTTATCGTTTAATGGTATATAATTTTTGTCGAATTTTCGTAAAAAATCAATAAAGCTGATGAAAAAATTTGTATATATTAATTATAGGGTGTCTTGAGCTACATCTTAAAATAATATTTCTACAATCACAGGATGGCCCATAAGTCATTGGTGATACAAATTTCCTTTTTTTTAATCAAACACGCCTTATGTTATTGCATTTTTGCATTTTCCATCGAGATATAATGCATGTTTGTAAGAAAAGAAATTCTAGACGCAGCAAGTGCGTTATGGTAGAGAATTTTGATCAAATGTTTCATATTTGAACAGCTCAATTTGCTATTAACCTATAAGGTTGACCAAGAAACGTGTTTTTTCGGGAACACTTTAAGTTTACTTTTGGAAAATTTTGTACATTTTCACACAATAAAGTTATTTTGATGAAACATGGCACATTGTTTCTAATATATAGATTATACTGGTAACCAAATTTGATGCCTGCTTTCTTAAAAAAACACACATATTTGTTATTAAAAACATTTTTATGAAAATTCACTACCATAACGTACTTGCTGCGTCCAGAATTTTTTTAATATTTATTTCGTTTATTATTTTGTTATTGGTTTTGTAGCTCATTTTTTAGTCATATTGTTTGAGTGTTTCTGTTATTTTTTTGATGTGGTGGTTATAAGTAAATGTTGTGTATTTTGTGTTGGTTTCTGGTGTTTTGTTTTCGGTTTTGTTGATTTGTTTGTTTTACTAGCTTTTCTATTGTTTTTTTTTTGTTGTATCCATTTCTTTCTGCTATTTGTATTATGATGTTATACTCCTTTTCTCGTTCGTCGTTATGAAGTGGTACATTTAGCATTCTGTTTAATAAGTATCTGTATGCGGCCATTTTGTGTGTATGTGGGTGTAATGAGTGTTTAGGTATAGTGATGTCTGTTTGTGTGGGTTTTCTGTATATTTTGTATTCAATCTGGTTTTCTTTTCTGATTAGTGTTAAGTCTAAGAAGTTTATGGTGTTGTTTGATTATTTTTCTATTGTAAATTTTATGTTATTGTTAATTTGGTTTATTTTTTCGAGGATATTGTCTATGTTGGTTTTTTTGATTGTCGTATATTATTAATATATCATCGACGTATCTTATCCGTTCGATGTTTGAGAAAAGGAAAAGAGACAGACCCAAACATCAAATGGATAAGATACGTCGATGAAATATTAATAATATACGACAATCAAAAAACCAACATAGACAATATCCCCGAAAAAATAAACCAAATTAACAATAACATAAAATTTACAATAGAAAAAGAATCAAACAACACCATAAACTTCCTAGACTTAACACTAATCAGAAAAGAAAACCATATTGAATACAAAATATACAGAAAACCCACACAAACAGACATCACTATACCTAAACACTCATTACACCCACATACACACAAAATGGCCGCATACAGATACTTAAAAAAGAGAATGCTAAATGTACCACTTCATAACGACGAACGAGAAAAGGAGTATAACATCATAATACAAATAGCAGAAAGAAATTGATACAACAAAAAACAATAGAAAAGCTAGTAAAACGAATCAAAAACAAACAAATCAACAAAACCGAAAACAAAACACCAGAAACAAACACAAAATACACAACATTCACTTATAACCACCACATCAAAAAAATAACACAAACACTCAAACAATATGACTTAAAAATGAGCTACAAAACCAATAACAAAATAAATAAAAAACAAGAACACAACCCACATGAATTAAACGGAATATACCAAATAGAGTGTAACACATGCAATAAAAAATATATAGGAATGACAAAAAAATCAATAGAAACAAGATTCAAGGAACATATAACAGCTTTGGATAAAATCCACATACCTAGCTACAAATCAAACGTGGCTACACACATTCACAATACAAAACACCAAAAACCAGACATCACCCAATTACAACTAAGGAAACATGTTAAAGACCACAAAAAATGGAAATATGGGAACAATACTACATTTAACAAACAAACAATAGGAAACAATTAATGCCAGAACAAATCCAAGTACAAACATTTAAACAAAACTTAATAAAGGCCGTACAAATAGACAAATTATCAAATCACAGTGATCAGGACAGGAAACCGATACACGCGACACAGTCCGAGGGTGCAACCGGTCAGAGAGCAGGAAACCGACCAATAGAGACTCACAGCGCATGCGCAATCTCAGACGTAGACCAGACAGGAGCGATAACAGTCAGTAGCGTGCTGATGATGAACCGGGATGGTTCGAAACTGCAATCCGCGCAAACCAATAAGAAATCACAAATGTACAGCAAACAAATAAAGTATATATATATATATATATATATATATATATATATATATATATATATATATATAAGTAGGTAGAGATGAGGCATTCTGAGATCTCCCACCTCCCGCTACTGAGCATGCGTGTGACGTAATAAATATGGCGGTTGTATTGAGGATGACGTAATCTACAAATTGAGATAACGTAATCCAAGATGGCCGACCGGAACTGAAAAACCTGGGGAATTTAAAATTTTAGCCGGTACGTGGTGCCACTTGTTGAAAGAGGAAGATCCGCCGTTTTGATTTTTGCAAAAAGTGACGTAACAAATATGACTGTTAGCGCAGGCGCAATCTCATACTTTTTAGTTTTAAGTCCTAAATGTGGTGTGTCATTTTACTCGGCTTGGTAAGGATAATTCAAAAAATAGTTTTGCGCATGCGTAAACCTATATTTGGAGTTTTAGGTCTAAGCCTTAGGTGTTTGGTAACACGAAGAATGGTTGGTTACAGTTTCAATTCCTGATGTTTTATTATGAGGTATCATTAGGAAGTAGATTTTAAAAATTAGCATACGAGCAAACCAAATTTAAATTGAGTAAGTGTAAACGCTTAGAAACAATGGTTACAGGTTCAAATCCTAATGTGTGCATGTTTTTAGTTTTAAGCCCTAAGTGTGAAGTATTCGGCTTAGGAAGTAGATTTTTAAAAATTAGCATACGAGTAATTTTAGGAGAGTAAAGCACCCAGAAACAATGGTTACAAGTTCAAATCCTGATGTTTACAACTTGTTTAGTTTTATTATGTGTGAGGTATTCGGTTTAGGAAGCAGATTTTATAAAATTAGCATACGAGCAATTTTAGTAGGGTAAAACGCTCAGAAACAATGGTTACACGTTCAAATCCTAATGTGTGCAAGTTTTTAGTTTTAAGTCCTAAGTGTGAGGTATTAGGCTTAGGAAATAGATTTTAAAAAATTAGCATACGAGTAATTTTAGGAGGGTAAAACAATGGTTACAGGTTCAAATCCTGATGTTTTATGTGAGGTAATCGGCCTTAGGAAAATAGATTTAAAAAATTTAGCTTATGAGCAATTTTAGGAGGGTGAAGCACTCAGAAACAATGGTTACAGGTTCAAATCCTAATGTGTGCAAGTTTTTAGTTTTTACTTTAAGCCGTATGTGTGAGATCATTTTTCTCGACTCAGTAAGCATAACTGAAAAATAGGATATACGCATGCGCAAACCAATTTTAGAGGTTTTTTTGTTTTGTTTTAGACCTGAGGGCACTGAGTAAGTGTAAGCATCAAACTTAGGTTTTGAAGTAAAAGTAAGAAGATATGCAATCAACACACAGTCGGTCTGACCTACTAAAAATAATAGTCTAACATTTTGATTTTTATTTGAAAGAGATACAGATTCGATTCCTGATAAATGCTCCCTAATATGGTAGCGTCAAACAAATACGAAGGAGGGGTATTGAACAACTAAACAGTACACTCAGAATCAATGGTATGCATGTGTGGTTACAGGTTCAAATCCTAATGTGTGCAAGTTTTTTAGTTTTTGCTTTAAACCCTAAGTGTGGGGTATCATTTTACTCGGCTCAGCAAGCAGAATTCAAAAATAAGATATACGCATGCGCAGACCAACTTTTAGAGTTTTGGTCTAAACCACACATGTTTGGTATAATTTACTTGGCTCGATGAGTAGAATACAAAAATTTAGCATATGCGTATGCGCAAACCATTTGTTTTAGTTTTGGGGGTTAGAGGTCACATGTGGGGTATCATTTCCATCGTCGTGATGTGTAGAGTTCTAATTTTTGTTTTTGCGCATACACAAACCAACTTTTTTGTTTTTGATTTAGAGGGCAAGTGTGAGGTATCATTTTACTTGGCTCAGTAAGCAGAATTCAAAAAATAACATAGGTGCATGTGCAAACCAACTAGAAATCACTTAAAAGTAACTAACAACTCAAACTGAATGTCTTGAAGTGTAGAGTGTAATTTTTTGATATTTTTTTTGACATTTTAACCAGCTCACTATCATTTCAGAGTAAACTTAATCATGTAACCAGTCCAATCATTTGGTTTGAGGTGTAGCTTTCAAGTTTGTAAGCCACCACATGTTATTCGTTTTTAGAGAAACAACGTATCCATGTAACCCCTTAAACCTAATTTTATACTTTCAATTCATTCTGCTAACATTCTTTTATTATGTTTTAAGTCTGTTTAGGTAACATTAATTTAATTTAAAAAATAATAATAATACAAAGAGTTATAAAGTACAACTCTAAGAAAAGAACAGTTATTTGTTTTGAAACATTCATGCTAGTTTACCTAATAAGTCAAACTGAATGTCTGAAAGGTTTTCCCGGAAAATTTTGTGTTTTCTTTCGAAAAAAATTTATACCCCCGGAATTAACAAAGTAATGGCAACCAAATTTGGTACGCGGGTTTATATGCTTATAGGTAAATTACCTACCAATGTTTAGCTAAAATTTATCTCTGTAGGTCAAAAGACAAAAAAGTTATGGGCATTTAAAAAAACATTGGGGTTTTTCTCAAAACGTCAAAGTTGCGATTTAAAATGTCAAAATTGGCAACATTTAGGCAAAGAACTTGAATTTAATACGGGCTATGAAAATAAAATGTATCAAGAAGAATATTTTACAAACTTTGAAGTCTTAGTTTCAACCGTCATTGTCCTTCATTTTACTAAAATGTTTCGAGAAAATTGATTTCAAATAAACCCTTTTCCGGATGCTTAGCAGTAGCTATAGAGTTTATCGTTTAATGGTATATATAATTTTTGGCGAATTTTCGTAAAAAATCAATAAAGCTCAATATATCCGTTATTATACAAGATATGAAAAAAATTGTATATATTAATTAGAGGGTGTTTTGAGCTACATCTTAAAAAATTATTTCTACAATCACAGGGTGGCCCATAGGTCGTTGGTGATACAAATTATCTTTTTTTTTTAATCAAACACGCCTTATGTTATTGCATTTTTGCATTTTCCATCGAAATATAATGCATGTTTGTAAAAAAAGAAATTCTGGACGACGAAAGTGCGTTATGGTAGCGAATTTTTAACAAATGCTTCATATTTGAATAGCTCAATTTGCTATTAACCTATAAGGTTGACCAAGAAACGAGTTTCTTCGGGAACATTTTAAGTTTACTTTCGGATATTTTTGTACATTTTCAAACAATAAAGTTATTTTGATGAAACATGGCACATTGTTTTTACTATATATGTTATACTATCACTATCATAACTACCATAACGCACTTGCTGCGTCCAGACGTTTTTTTATCTCGCTTGTTGCTATTTAATGGGGCTGGCAAAAATCACGAAAACCGATAATCGATTAATCGATTTTGGGAATAATCTTAAATCTAAATCACCGTTGTTCGATTTTTTACGTCGACTAATCGATTTTCGATTATTTTTTTCGATCAATCGGTTTTCGTTTTTTTTTTTTCGAGAATCAATCGAACTTCTAAATAACCGATTATTGTTTTTTCGATGAATCGTTTTTTCGTTCAATAGAATATTCGATTGTTCAATTGTTCACTTAACACAACGGAACATAGTTTAAAGCAAATATTAGCTTTAATAACGCTCTAGTGAAACCACATTTAATATAAGGGATACTTCTTTACGGTGGTGCTACAAACAATTATATATGCATGCTGGAAAAGGTGCAAAAATGGATCCTCAAAATAATACTTAAAAAGAATATTACATATCCAACGGAGAGTTTATATACTGAGTCCAGTGTGTTTGATATTAGATAGTTGTTTTGCTTTGCGCTTTTAAGTTGGCAGCATCGAAACGTAAATCAAAATATAGGTATAAGCCTTGAGTATTTTACTAGAGGAAGTCTTGAGGCGGTTTGTGTGCCTAAAGTCAAGAAGACGCTATGTCAACGAGCGTTTTCTTATCTTGGCCCAAAGATTTATAATACAATACCGAGCGAATATAAGAGAATAAATGGAATTAACTTGTTTAAGACAAAAATCACAGTGAATCAAGGCTAAATCCAGAATGGAGATTCACAGTATCATGGATATAAAAATGTTTACTATTCTCGTGAAAAATAGACATATTGGTGTATTTTATTGGGAAAATGTGTTTGCGTACGGTTAATAAATGATTAAGCGCCCGTATTTGAATATATGTGTGTGAATGGCCGGTGAATATGACTGACCGTGTGTGTATATATTAGTGTGTGGAATATAACTATGCAATTGGGCGAGTGAATGCGTTTGTGGATGTGTGTGTGTGTGTGTGTGTGTGTGTGTGTGTGTGTGTGTGTGTGTGTGTGTGTGTGTGTGTGTGTGTGTGTGTGTGTGTGTGTGTGTGTGTGTGTGTGTGTGTGTGTGTGTGTGTGTGTGTGTGTGTGTGTGTGTGTGTGTGTGTGTGTGTGTGTGTGTGTGTGTGTGTGTGTGTGTGTGTGTGTGTGTGTGTGTGTGTGTGTGTGTGTGTGTGTGTGTGTGTGTGTGTGTGTGTGTGTGTGTGTGTGTGTGTGTGTGTGTGTGTGTGTGTGTGTGTGTGTGTGTGTGTGTGTGTGTGTGTGTGTGTGTGTGTGTGTGTGTGTGTGTGTGTGTGTGTGTGTGTGTGTGTGTGTGTGTGTATGATGTGTGTGTGTGTATGATGTGTGTGTGTGCGTGCGTGAGTGTGTGTGCGTGAGTGCGCGTGTGTGTGATAGAGGAGTAAGTGAGGCGTGCAAGTATATGGGTGAGTACGTACGTATGGATGTGTGTTCGGGATATTGATTTATAAAATGTACTAGCCTTGCAGGTATAAGTTTGGAATTAGAGTTAATACGTCCTTTTGGTGGTGATAAACTGTAGTTCGCTAGTCTTGGGGCAGTGAGAGGAAGAAAAAGAAATTGTAGTCTTGGGGATGGGGGGCATACAAGCATTGCTTTATAAGACCTTCAAACCCGGGGATTATACTACATGCCAGGATTATGCGTCTGGTTTTATGTGTGTGTATATATGGCATACCTACTTTTTTTCGCATCACGTGTAGTTTCTTTGTTTTAATGTGTTCTTTGAATAATGTGTGCAGAAGTCACAGATTTAGCACAGTTGTCTAATTTATTTATTTGTCCATTTTCTATTGTATGCTTAGTCTAAAAAGTTGTTTTGTGATACCTTTACTATTTTGTACAGAAGAGTGAGCAAATAATAATAATAATTATTATTATATAATTGTGAATTTGCTAATTGTGATAATAAACAGAAGAAGAGTTGAAAAATTATACTTATTAATAAGCGTACTAATACAAAATAAGTACATATTTCATTTTCAACAAAATTTATGTTATTTTTACGTATATCAAATAAATATTTGAATTTTATAAAAAAAAACAAGAACAGAAAGTTGTGCTTAGTAACATACCGTTGAGAAAACAATTTAGTTTTGAGGCGTAGGTAACTATAACTATACTAGGTAACTATAACTGCCTCATTTTAAAAGGTATTGAAAATTTTCCTGCAGTTTGTTAAACTACTTTTTGAAAACCTTTCAGACGAACTTGCGTGAATATTTTTTGGTTCATTGCATAACAATATATTTGCATTAACTCTAATTTTTTGATGGCAGCCATATTTGATTTTATCATTTTTGGAATTTGGATTCAGCATTTTTTCTTATCCACATGATAGATATGTCATGTCATATTTCAAAATTATATGAATATATGATTTTGGATATTATTTTTTATATCATCCTCTCATTATTAGTATTCTAGAAATAAATGCGTAACGCGTGAAAATTCAATTGTTCTGTGAAAGGCATTACTAAGCATAAAACTCGGTACAACTTTGACCAGTTAACTGACTTTCAATGATTAATAAGAAGTTGAGTAGCACTGCCTTATGGTAGATACCTGTACATTTATTACTCCAGGAATAATTAACAATCAGTCACTGTTTCAGTGTCCTGTTTGCCCGTTCAATGATCAGTTTTATTACATTATTATATCAATCGATTAAGCGACAATCGCGATTTTTCACACTGCAAATATTCTAGAAAATCGATTATTCGATTATTCTAATTATCAATTAATCGGTTATTCCATTTTTTTCGAATTTCTGCGATGAAAAAAATTGCGATTTTCGATTAACCGGTCAATCGAGAATCGTTGCCAGCACTAGTATTTATTAATTCAAATAAGTTTACTGACCATGTAACTCTAGTGGTACCAGACTGAATTGTCACTTATTAATTTTAAATTAATTATTAAACTTGCTGTAAGAACGTAAACGCATGAATTGATTTGTTATAATTATTGTGCATTCTTGATGAAAGAAAAAGTAAGGTGACCCAAATTTCTGCATGTTAACATGCTTCCACAAAGTATAATTCATGATTTTCTAAGTCATATTTTGTTTCTGAAACAATGACATTATTTGTCAATAAGAATTTCCGCTGCCTGTACTTACTATATCATTATCATGCTTACCTACTTTTGTACATAGGTAATTACCAAATTTTCACAAAAAAATTCGTCTTTTAAACATTTTCTCTTTAATGTCTTTAGCTTACCTAAAACCATTTGAATTTATGTGTTTTGAATGCTTTATCCCTGAAGTGAATGTTTTGTAAATTGACCATATAAGTTTTGTGTAGTCATCCACTTTGTTTCGTTAAGGTTTACACGCCGAAAATTAGTTTCTGTCAATTGAAAAAGATAACACACATATCTACCGATGAATAATTATATAATTATATAATGTTATTATATCCTGTTTCATTGTGATTTTAAGGTTTCAGGATAATTACATAAATACAATATTACTCGAATGATAACTTGGTATTGAATATACGCACAAGTGTATTTATACAGTCAAAAATGCAGGGGTTGAAAAAGTACAGGTATAAGCAAGATATGTACCCACTATGCCACAGTAGCAAAAAATCAGTTCTTATGTCTAAGGTAACTTTATTAGCACACTATCTGTATGCAAAATTTTGCTCTTTTAACAATTTAAAAAAAGCAATTAGCCAAATTAAAAAATATATAAAGCCCTGTTATCACAGTTACTACAAATAAGACCAACGCAACGGTAAAGGGTTGTCCTCAGAGAGGAGTGCTATCACCTCTGATGTGGTCGTTCGTTTTTGATACACTGGTAACTACATTGAGCGGAGCAGGATTTATAGTCTAGAGATATGCACATGATATTGTTATAATAGTAAAGGGCAATGTAATAGCTGCTGTAATAGCTCTAAATATAGTAAGGAACTGGTGTGAATCCTCATAATACTGTTCTTGTCCCATACACGAACACAAAAAAACTAAATTTAAAAGCCCCCACCCTAAATGGAACACAGATACAATTTTCCAGTGAAGTGTTATTTAGAGATCTTCTTAGACCAAAAACTAAACTGAAGCACACGCTTGGAAAAACTGTTCCCGGAGCCACAATGGCAATCTGGACTTGCCGTAGACTCGTAGGGAAGGTAGGGAGCTGAATCCCAGGATTGTTTATTGGATAAACCAAACTGTTGTTAAATCAATGGTCACATATACGTCTATAATATGATGGCCAAAAACGAAACAAGCCTCAACACAAAATAAATTGCAAAAATGGCAGGGGCTGATCTGCCTTGGAATAACGAGACCTATGGCATAATGCCCTACAGCTGCAATAGAGGCAATGTTGAGTATGACTCCGCTGAAGATATGCGTGATCAGGGAAGTAGCACTAAAGACCTCGTGACTATTTCAAGCAGGGAAATTTAAACCAGGAGACTTGGTTGGCCACTTGAATATCCTGGAAATTATTCCATTGGAGTCACTTGCCAAGCTAACAGATGAAATGCCAGCTAAATTGTACTTCGTAGTCCGATTTGAAATTGCCGTGAGACAGGGAGAGTGAAAAGCTGACAAAGAACGCATCCGTATGGTATACGGACGGGTATAAACAATTAGAGGGAGCAGGACTGAGAATAAGAGGATCTAACTTCAAAATCAAGTCCTTAGGAAAAACTTCGACCATTTTCCAAGCAGAAATGCTTGCTCTAAGTCTCTGTGCACAGGAGTGCATACAAAGGACACAAATAGAGAAATATACATCCGCTCAGGCAGCCTGGCAGTATTAAAGATTCGGAAAACATACAAAATCAATTCTATAATCCAGAGACCTTTTGTGGATTAACAAAAAAAGTCATGTAAGAAATGAGCTTGATACTTGGGATAGGAACCAAGTGATGTCATGCCAGAGGAAAACACCAGACATGAGGCAGGCAAAACGGTTCATCACCACGTCAACAGAGAAGTCTGAACTGTTTCTTGTATTGATCAGAAACAATTTGAGAATAACCACAGGATTTTCACATGGCACTTATCACCACTAAGGTATCAACTTATGAAGATGGTTAAGGTGGACAGTTAAAACTGCAGATACTGTACCGAAGCAGCAGAAACAACAGAACATTTGATATGCGACTGCGTGGGTCAGTTCTGCAAAAAGCTCAAATACCTTTGAGGGGTGACTTTAACACCCCAGGAAATAGGTAAAATAGTCTCCGAAAAGACAGTAGACTATTGAGCAAACCATTAAAAAAAGTCATGCACAAAAGACCCATTAGGGTTGCAGCGCTGAGAGGCCAAAGGCCTATACTATACGTAAAAGAATCTACAATATGCTAAGTTAGTAGGTATATTAGCAAAGGCCTCGGCAGTGTAGCCTGGCTTATGCGTGCATTTAGCAAGTCGCACTTGAGTTTCCTTCTGGAAGGATTTCTCCAGATGCAGTTATGATGGAACCCCGAGAAGACTCTAATATTTTTAGCTCCATCATGGCGTCAGTAAATCGTCTTAAATGATGTCAATCCTATGTGCTACAAGAGGATATTCTTTTAATTCTAAACATGTTTTTCCTACATTTTGCACAGTGCGACGTGGATGTCCCTTGGAGTGGTATGTTTTTGGTCTTCTTTTTAGCTTTTTTTGTCCGCCACACGTTTCTCCTTGAGCTTTTTGGGCCTGTTGCCTTTATCTTATCTGTTTGAAATCTGACAAGTTGGTCCCGGACCTTTTTGGCTCTTACATAGCCACATAGTCCTGACTTTCCTAGATTAGTTTCTGTAGCCTCTTTTTATGATTCCATAATAATATGGCGCTATGCACCTCAATCATTTTCCCCCGGATTGGCTCCAGTGAATTGATTCCGCTACCGCCCATCACTAGTTCTGTTGTGCAAGGCTGTTTGGCTTGACCAACATTCTGTCATCTAGGCAGTTCTGGCCTGCTAACCTGAATTGCATCTACACGGCCATCTGAGAAGGCTGTTGCCATCGCCATCTTGTCTTCTGTCTGCTTCTTTTATTTCATTTACTTAAGTCATTCCATACTTTCGTCGCACACTGTATATCAAACTAAACATTATTTTCACCTACATTTCCTTAATTTGCTGCTTTATTTTCTAATTTGATTATTCATATGCCCAAAAGTCTTCATGACAAACAACCGTTCCTACTTTCTTCTTAATAATCCAAAGTGCTGTTAAAACTACAAATGGTAAACAGAGCCAAATGTGACAACTGTATATTTTATAGACGTAAAGAATTTTCTCTGGCTTCCCAGCAACTTCTAGGAATGCCTATACGTGTGTTTCTACCATAAATCAGTTTAACTAAGTTAGGGCAAGCACAGTCAATGTGTTCTATCGTCTAACGGATCCTTTTTAACGCAAATTTAGAAGCACTGTACGGATGGCCCATTTCCCCGAAAACGACGAAAGATACCGTAGGTTTTTTTTCCGTCCTCGTCGTTATTCGGTTTTTGTCTGCAAAACAAAATTATTCTGTATTATATAGGTGGCCCGTAATTCCCTGAAAGCCTCAAACTAAATAACCCCTGTATATTTGTGCACATCTTCATTTTTGATTGAATTGTCAGCAAAAAATATTTAGGTTGTGGTGGTCACGATGTTATAGTTTTCTAGTAATTTAAAAAATGTATGGAAGTTTGGTCAGTTTGAAATTGGACAGAAACATGAACCAAGCTATGAAATTTCTGCAAGAGTACCCGAATTGTAGGCAACCTCAAATCGCTTCACTCAGAAAACTAAAGGAAACTTTTGATGCAAATTCATCTGTGAAATATCTGACCTAAAATAAACAGAAATACGTCTTGACGGAAGACAACGAGCTCAACGTATTGGTTTCAGTAACTGAGCATCCACATTCAAGTCAGAGGACCATCATCGCAGAAATAAATGTAAGTAGAAGTTACATGCAGAGATGTTTAAATTCCAACAACTTCCGCGCATATAAGCCTCAAATAAGACAAAAATTGAGGGAAGATGATTTTCAGTTCTGCCAATGAGGATCGAATAGAATGAATGAAGATTATGCGTTTTTCAGTAAAGTTTTATTCACTGATGAATGCACTTTCCAGAAATATGGAACCACAAAGCAAAGAAAAACTCATTACTATTCAGATACGAACCCCCATTTTAAGATTAAGATTAGATAGTCATTAAATGTCTGGGCAGGCATAGTGGGACAGCGCATAATCCATCCTCACTTTTTCGGAAGGCGTCTAAATGGTCAAGTTTTTGAGGAGTTTTTACGTGAAGAATTACCGTAACAAGAGACACACTCTCAGAAACGTGGTAGCAACAGGGCGGAGTACAACTGCATTTCACGCGGCCAGTACGTGTCTTTTTGGACGAAAATTATTCAAACCGTTGGATTGGCAAAGGTGGGCCTATAAACTGACGTCTAAGATCTTCTGACTTTACCCCAATGGATTTCTTCCTGTGGAGGAGTGCTATATCATACATATCGTTTGTAGTAGTCCTCCAACTACTATTCAAGCCATGAAGCATAGAATCATTTAAGCATTACAGGAATTCCGAGAATCATGCACAACGATGTTTTATCATCGTATGCAAACCGACTAATTTTGCGCCTAACAAAACAGAAGACATTTTAAGAATCATTAATGATAATCATTAAATAGTTTAACAGTATGCTCATTATATAAAAAATATTATGTCAATCATTTCTGAAAACACATTATCTATGTCGATTTTATAGTGTTAGAAATTTGTTACAATAATATTCTGATTTTTATGTGTTACCCTTTCACATTAGACCTGAATATTTCGGAAACGATGATGTTTAGGAGAACCTCGGTGGTTCAGGGGTAAGAACGTGTGCCTCGTCTGAACCGAAGGGTATTGGGTTCGATCCCAGGGTACTCCTTTCACTTTTTCAGTACAAACTGTAACATTAACATCAACCGAGGTTCTGGCATTGTATTTGAGCAAGTTGAATGTCTGCACGTTCCGCCCTTCGGACGGGGCGTAAAGTCGTCGATCCCGTGTCCATGCGATGTTGGGCACGTTAAAGATCCCTACCCTCCTTACAAAAAGGCAGGGGTTCGGCAAAATTTCCAGAATGGTGAGGTGAAACTGGCCGGAAATAGACCGGCGTTAAAAAAACAAAAAAAACACACACACACGATGTTTAGGTATAGAGAACCCGAATCCTTTCATAAAGGATATTAGATTCCACATTGGATATCATCATAATATACAGGCCGTTCTATTTAAAAAATGTTATTACTGTTTATATCTCCTAAGTTTGCAGGTCTTTTCAAAGCACCCAGTAGAAGATTTGGAAATTGGATAGCCATCTGCAGAAATTTCATAGCTTTTTCGATATTTCTGCGGAATTTCAAGGATCACTCTTGTTCAGGTTATGAGATGGTGATCTTTCTTTTTCAACCTGAAACTGAGCAAACTACCAAATATTTTCAAATAACTAAAAAACCCTGACAACTTGACCACCACTACCTAAATATTTTTTTGCTGACAATTCAGAAGAATTTAAAAATACATAAATATACAGGGTACTTGAGTTTGAGGCTGTCAGAGAATTACGGGACAGTGCAGAATAATATTGAGTTGGGGACAAGAACGAGTAACCACGAAGGTCCGGTATCTTTCGTCGTTCTCGAGTAAAGGCGCTAGTACAAGGAAACAGGGTGTCCCATTATGGTTGCAATTGCTGGGGATCTCGATTATTAGTAAAAATAGAACCTTGCGGTTTTCGTGAACTTAAGCTAATTTTTTGTGAAACGAAAGATGCCCCAAACAAAATTCTCACAGCCCTCTTAGTTTCCGACCTGCAGGGCGATATAAAAAATATTACATTTTCAGGTCCCTTGTATTTCAGTTGCCTCACAACTTGTCAAAAAGGCAAAAACGAATACATTTGGAACTTCTTACGTAGAATCTAGTGGCGTAGTTGTTTTTTTTTTCTAAATATTACTGTTTATGAAATATTCACCAACGTTTAGTTTCCTGAAATGGGACAGTCTGTATATTTGTCAAGAAATTAATTTGCATTTTCACAAGCTCCTCAAAAATATATAACATTATGGGTCTATTTTAATAAACAACGTAAAAAATCATTATTTTCATAATTGGCATTTAAAATTTTGCAGTAGGTCGTGCAAAAAAATGCTACTATTTATCGTTTACTTGGAAGCAAGTGACAGTTCCCAAAATTTGTTCTATGGCGTGTGACTGCTGGTCTTACTTATATAAATTTTGTATTTCATTTTCAAATTTGGCTGTTTTGTTTATTTATTTATTCTGTAAAGGTATATTTGAGGCTATGGCGGTAAACCAAACTTTCGAACATTTTGAGAAATATGATATGTTAGCTGTTTCATATTAGGTAATGAAATTGTTGAAGCGGCATCTCGAATGTATTTTAAAAGGTAAATAGTTGGTTCTCAGTTATGTTTGAATACTAGTGCTTCATTTTTATTTAGATATCCAGAAAGGAGGGAAACTAATACGTTCACTTTTTACCGAATAAAAAAGAATTTGCTTGGTTACGGATCATTTAACAAACCTGGTTCAAAAACATATAATAAAGAACATCGAGAGATTGGGGAAGTCACAGGTTTGGCTAATGTAGAAGCTTACCCTACAAACTCCTGTAGAGCTATTGAAAAAAGCTTAGCGATTCCAAAAGCTAAAGGTCAAAAAATTCTAAGAAAACACAAATAGCATCCATACAAATTTGGGCTTGTCCAGCACCTACACCCTGTGGATGCTCAACGTCAGGTAATCTTCTGCAATTGGTATCTGGAAATATGTGATATGGTTAGAGATTTTGAAATGAAGGTTATATGGTCACACGAAGCTCATTTCAGTAATACTGGTATATTTAATAGGCACAACAGCAGATCTTGGTCGCAGGAAAACCGACACAAAATATTTCCCAGAAGATAGCGGAGCAAGTTTGGTCTAAATGTGTCTTGCTTCACAAAATTTTATATACTTGAGGGAAACTTAACAGCCAATCGACGCGTTGAAATTTTAGAGACAGCTATACCTGAATTGGGCATGTAAACGAAGTTAATTGTCAACAGGATGGGGCTCCTGCACACAATTCTCAAATGGCGAGGTTATTTCTGGAGAACAATTTTCCAAATCAATGGATCAAAACCAATGAGCCTATAAGATTCCCCCGTAGATTCCCAGACTTGTCAATATTAGGTTTCTTTCTATCGGGATATCTGGAGAATAAAATTTATTATTTATAGTTCATTATGATAATATTCAAGATTTAGGAAACGCAGTAAGATAAATTTTTTGCTACTTACAAAATCATCCCGTTGTTTTGCTTAATTTTTTTAAACGAATAGTAAAAGTATGCGAAGCGTGCATACAACAAAATGAAAATCATTGTAAACAGTTCTTTTGATTTACTAGATTACTTTAGAGCTTATATTACGATTTTTAAAGTTGGTTTTTGCTGAGATGCTTATTGGATATTAATTATTTATTAATATTATTTCTTTTTGTTACATAAATCTGCGTATGTAGAACTGTTTTGTGGAAAACTAGCCATATATATATATATATATATATATATATATATATATATATATATATATATATATATATATATATATATATATATATATATATATATATATATATATTGATAAATAGCTGTTATTAAATAATTTTCTCGATTTATTGTTAACACGAAGAAATAAATAAACAGCAGCAGTTTTGCATGGCCTACTGCAAAATTTTAAATGCGAATTATGAAAATTGGGATTCCTTTCGTTGCTTATTAAAATAGACCCATAATACTATATATTTTTGAGAACCTTGTGAAAATACAAATTAGATTCTTGACAAATATACAAGATGTCCCATTGAAAAATCATATATTGGTCAATATTTAAAAAACAGTAGTATTTAGAAAAAACTAACCACCCCATTAGATTCTAGGTAAAACTTATAAAAGGATTCGTTTTTACCTTTCTAACAAGTTGTCAGACAACTGAAATACAAGGGGTACTTGAAAATCCAATATTTTTCATATCAGCCTGTAGCTCGGAAACCAAGAGGGCTATGACAATTTTGTTTCCGGCATCTTTTGTTTTACAAAAAAGTAGCTAAGGTTTGCGAAAACCGCAAGCTCCTATCATTACTAATAACTGAGATACTACAATTGCAACCAAAATGGGACACCTCTACGTAAAGTTGTCTAATATTGCCATTGTCAGCAAGTTTATTTGAACAAGATAATAAAACAACGCGGTGGCTTATGATATTACTTTTTAGGTATATGTACTTTAGTGAACAAAGCACTACCTGATAAATTTGATATTCGTATAATAATGTAGCCTGCTGAAGATAATAGGCTCGTGATATACATATGTTGAGTTTTTATAGCGTTTACTTTCTAGCGGGTATATAAACTGACGGTTAGTCATCGCATCGTGCACAAGAGCAGTTTTGCAGAAAATCATTATAAATTTCTTTGGGTGCAAAGTAGGTTAGAGAAAGTTAACTTTTTCACAATAACATCGCGATATATTCAGTTTCATACCGGCAGCTGTGGTGTGCAGTGTTTCGGTTTTAGTGTAGCAATAAAGTAAGTACATACTTGCAATTGTTTCAAAATGGTAGGGGCACTTAATATCTATATGCATTTATCTAAATCTAAGTAAAAATCAAATTTTAAGTAAATTTTGGTTTTTCACACACGCACCCACAATAGCTTAACTCATCGGGAATAGTCTAGGTAAACCATTTCCCTATCTTTACTGAATTTTCGTAGAAATAATTTACTAATGGGAAAATCTCGACTTATGCATTTTGAAAAAAATTCTTCAAATAAGCACGAACTAGGCCAATACCACCTATAGTACTATAGGTGGTATTGGTTGGCACCCTATAACACATACCCGGGGTCAGTTTTAATTTATTATATGTATGTATATATATATATATATAATATATATATATATATATATATATATATATATATATATATATATATATATATATATATATATATATATATATATATATATATATATATATATACGTGTGTGTGTGTGTGTGTGTGTGTGTGTGTGTGTGTAGGTTTCACACCGATAGCTCAAAAAATAAACAACTGATTTTATTCAAATTTGGTGAATGCGTTCCTTTTGCAAGTGGCTTGGATATGTTCGTTATCCAGAAAAATCGGACCAGTTTTTCCAGGAAAATTTTTGTATCTTTGGAAGTAACGACGCCATTGCAACAAATATGGTACGTAGGTTTATATTATTAAAAGTAGACTACGTACCAAAATTTTATTCTGTAAGTTAAAAGAAAAAAAAGTTATAGGCATTTAAAGAAAAAAAAAATTGGTTGCCACCGTTAACCAGAGAAACGCACAAACCCAAAATATTTTGTGTCGATAACGAAATCTACTGTGTATTACAGACAAATATTGAGTTTTTTGGCGCAAAAGGGTCCAGAAGTACCAGAAAGATTACTTTGAAATTGTTATAGTTTTTCTCCTTAAAACGTCAAAGTCTCGATTTGAAACGTCAAAATTGGCAACTTTTAGACAAAAAACATGAAACGAATACGAGTTATGTAGGGAAAATGTCGCAAGAAGTTATGTTTCAGCTGCAACCGTGATTGTCCTTTATTTTACTAAATACAAAAATTCACCATTGCGGACCCCGCGACTTTTGAATTTTGAAAAGATTTCTTCAAATGAGCGCGAACTAGGCCCCCTAGAACCCATATCCGGGGATAGTTTCAGTTTTTATCTATTTAGATATATACAGGGTCGCGCATTTCTATGGTAAAGCTCAATATATCCGTTATTATACAAGATACAAGAAACAATTGTATACGTTGACTAAAGGGTGTCTTGAGCTGCATCTTATAAAATTACACGCGGGAAGAGTTGTGGCGAAGAATACGCATCACTGCCAATGAAGTGAGAGCCAATCCTAATATGTTGCTTCAAACTCGGAGGTCTCTCATAAAACGCTATGTAAAGTGTATCAGTGTCAATGGTGGACACTTTGAGCAATGACTTTAAATTATTATTACGTATTTTATTTGTTGTATTTTATGTGTTCTAGAAAATGAAAATACTATACTTGGTTTGTTTCGCTTTTCAGTTCTCGTAGGTATTATCAAAACATAATATTCGTTAAATCGATTTTTTTTCGAAAACGGATCGAGAGACCAAAATAAAACAAGAGTACATAATTAACTGAAAAATTATTGCTCCTCCAGGCATTGAATCAAATGTTATGTTAGACATACAGGGTGAACAGTTATTAACTGCAAATATCGGTGAAATTGGTCGTAAGTGGAGCCTATGAGCAATGCGATATTTGCAACACGTGTCGTATTCGCCGCCTAAAAAACATAATTGCACAAATTTTCAATTCAAGTTTTAAAATTCAATGCCCTGTATTTCCAAAACTATCAACTTTCGACTAAGGCGGATAAGGATAAGGATACGCCAATGGTCACAATTTGACGTGTAGTATCTTCAGCTTTCGGATTTTCCATTGTTAATGAACCACTCTATGTACAGGTCATTCACGGTGAGTGGCCTATTAGAATAGTTCATAAGCTGTGTGTATCAGCACCGAAAATGTTCGCATCTCACGGTTCCTAGAGGATGCTCTTATCGAAAGGTAATAATTGTCAAAATAGCCGACTTTACTTCCGGTTATACCGGAAACTGATATAAACGTCGTTATTTTTAAATAGGACACCCTATAAACTAGTCCATTTTTAAATTTCTGGTTGAATTTTACGTTGACTTTTATCAACGTTCCCTATATAATATGTTCGCATCTCACGGTTCCTAGAGGATGCTCTTATCGAAAGGTAATAATTGTCAAAATAGCCGACTTTACTTCCGGTTATACCGGAAACTGATATAAACGTCGTTAGTTTTAAATAGGACACCCTATAAACTAGTCCATTTTTAAATTTCTGGTTGAATTTTACGTTGACTTTTATCAACGTTTTGGAGATGTTTCAATTTTTTTAAAATTTTTGATACAAACTGCAATGGCCTCTCTCTTGTACCTAGACTGTAGACTACACTTCGATGCCATATTCGATACAATGGAATCATTGGTCGTCTGCATACCTGTTTATTTATATAATCGTAGAACCAATCCATATTTCTTAAAAATGATTTAGTTTAGGCTTATATTTTAGTGAATTTTCCTTGAAAAAATTCACTAATGGGGAGATCCAGACTTTTGAATTAAGAAAACATTTTTTCAAATGAGCGCGAACTAGGACACCTAGAACTCATACCCGGGGCCAGTTTTACTATATATATATATATATATATATATATATATATATATATATATATATATATATATATATATATATATACAGGGTTGTCCAATATGCGCGCGTCGGTCCATACTTACTAAACCGTTGTACTGTATAAAAAATTTCTCAAACTTATAATGTATGATGTTTGCTATAACCCAAAATTATTTTTAAGTTTACAGGGTGTACAAAGAAAGCGTGATACCAAAAATTATATTTTTCTTAAATGGAATACTCTAGTTTTTTACATGGTAGATCAAGCCTCTGTAGGTTCTATATTCAACTAAAAATTTGTAAGATTGTCAAATGCAGTATTTCCGAGCTATTAATTTTTCTTTAAAAATTTAGTCAAAAACATACTTTCTTCAGACTGTTATATATATATATATATATATATATATATATATATATATATATATATATATATATATATATATATATATATATATATATATATATATATATATATATATATGCCACTGTTTGTTAGTTACCCCGAAAAATGTACGTGCAATCTAATATTGACCTACTTCATCCTGAACTGTCTTTACATTTGGATTCGTTCATACAGGGTGTTCAAAATTTCTCTTCAAACATTCACCTTAATTTAAATGGAATTTCTCAAATATATACCCTGTATATTATTTTGCCGTTAGAAAGCTTAAAGTGTGCTCATTCAGAAAATACTACGTTTACCGTATCCATCTCAACTTACTTTTGAGATATTAAGCTTTTTCCAAAAATTTACACAGAAAAATCACAGGCAGCGCGGCACAAGGAATCAAAGCAGTTGCTACTCGTTGACATAATAATGTTACTTCTTTTTGTATCGCAAATTTATATAATATTTATACCCTGTATTTATACACCCTGTATGAACGAATCCAAATGTAAAGACAGTTCAGGATGAAGTAGGCCAATATTAGATTGCACGTAAATTTTTCAGGGTAACTAATAAACAGTGGCATAGATATAACAGTCTAAAGAAAGTATATTTTTGACTAAATTTTTAAAGAAAAATTAATAACTCGGCAACACTGCATTTGACAATCTTACAAATTTTTAGCTTCATCTACCACATAAAAAACTACAGTATTCCATTTAAGAAAACTATAATTTTTGGTATTATGCTTTTCTTTTGTACACCCTGCAGTTTTCATCACAGGGATTTAAGACTCAACAGTGGGGGTCTGTCCGTATACCTTCCTAGAAGACGCTGTTCGCAACTGCTTGGCAACTAACATATAAATATTAGTTCTAGCACAGCATAATAAGCACAGCATAATAAGACAGTCTTATTATGCTGTGGTTCCAGTCTTTATTCACTTAGTTTATTGATCCCCTTGATGACGCTAACTTTGTTAGCGAAACGATCGTCGGGTCAAAAAACTGTATTGTGATGAATTAGGTTCTCCAAATTGTACTTATCAGTGCAGGTTCCAATCTTCACTCATTGAAGCTGACATTCTTAATATAGGTAGCCTAGCAAGTCATTCATGCAGAGCAAAAACATGGTAGGCCCTAACACACCTTCCTGTGGAGTTCCCGACCGAACGGTTGTACTTCCAGAATGGTCCTCATCGATTTTAATATATATATATATATATATATATATATATATATATATATATATATATATATATATATATATATATATGTGTGTGTGTGTGTGTGTGTGTGTGTGTGTGTGTGTGTGTGTGTGTGGGGGGGTGATTTTTAAAATCCTAAATCATTAAAATTTTTGTAAATCAAATTGTCATTCGGTTTATCTTTCTGATACAATAGCAAAAAATTTATTTCTGCTTAGAAACTTAGTTTCCATTTTCCCACTCCAAGCTCTCATTATTCTCATTATTTAATACGTGGGTGATCCAAAAAGAAGGTCTTCTATTTTTTAGCAAAAGAGGCAAAGGTTTGCTTCAAGAATTGATACATCGTTTTAAAGCTTGAAAAGTCCTCTATTAGTGGATTTATATTAAGAAGATTCACTAATAGAGAAGTAACGATGGTGCGACTTTCAGAAAATGTTTTCAAATGAGCGCGAATTAGGCCCCTAGAACCCACATGCAAGGTCCCTTTGCATTTTTATATGTTTATATATATATATATATATATATATATATATATATATATATATATATATATATATATATATGTATGTATGTATATGTATGTATATGTATATCTTTCGATCCTGCAGATAAGACATAAAGAACTGAGGCTCACAACCGCGTATACCTAAGACCACCTTTTTTCTGGAAATGATTTTATGGTCTACAGCATCAAATGCTCGAGATAAATCACAGAATATAGCAATTACATATTTATTTGCATCAACCAATTCATAAATATGTTGATAAAAATGTGTAGTGGCTTCCTCTGCAAAATGTCGTCCTCGAAATCGATATTGACAAGGCGTTATAGGCTTGTAGCTTTCAAGAAATTCCCACCAATCTCTTGTTCATCTTCGATAATGTCCTGGCTCTGATGAATTGTCTGTAATTTTCAATAGAGTTCGGATAGCTTTTTTTATGTGCCGGAATAGGTTTTGGAGATTTTAATTTGTTTGGAAAAGTACATACGTTCAACACGAGGTTAATTATCTGGGTCAAAACTCCCAACATATTGTACGCAAATTATGGTATTAATGCTGCCAACAACTGATCGATTCCAGAAGAATGCTTACTTTTAAGTGACAGAATCAAACACATTACTACATCTTCAGTAAATGGTTTTAAAAAATATTCTGCTTTTTTTTTTCTTGCAGATAGTTTCAAAACGATTAACGAGCCCATTCACCATTAGTTTTTCCTGGGTGGAATTTACTTTTTTTTAATTATTTCTTTTTACTTTAATAGACCGACCGCGGAAATACCCACTACTATTGTCAATCACCGATGTCAAGGAAATAATCCTCAATATCCTGGAAATTTTGCCGAACCCCTGCCTTTCTGTAAGGAGGGTAGGGATCTTGAACGTGCCCAACATTTCATGGACACGGGACTGGCGGCTTTACTCCCCTTCTGAAGGACGGAACGTGCAGACATTTAGCTCGCTCAAATACAATGACACAACCTCGGTTGATGATAATTCTACAATATATACTGAAAAAGTGAAAGAGTAACCGTGGGAATCGAACCCAGTACCCTTCGGTTCAGAAACACACGTTCTTACCCCTGGACCATTGAGGCCCTGAATTTATATAAAAATTGGCAAAGATATCACACATTTCTGGTTTGCCAGTAATCTCTAAGCCATTATAAATTATTATAAGGCACATCTGGTTTTTTCGCCTTCCAAGAGTGTTGTTCACACGCTACATGCATTTTGCCTTATTATCTCTGCTATCAATGACCTGACCATAGAAGACTTGTTTCTCTGCATTGATCTTAACATCCAGTTGCCCCTTCAGCTGTCTATAGAGTTCTTCGATCCGAGTGTCCTGAGTTATCCATCTTGCATAATTAAGGAATTTGATGTTATGTAGTTGTCTTTTCAACTCCTCGGTGCAGGTATACCCACTTTTATGATGCGATGTACCACTCTCTTAAGGCTGCGATATTCTAGACGAAGAAGTACCTCCAACAGAGATAGAAAATGTTATCCTGAGAGGTGCTGCTGAAGATTAGTGAAGGTCTTGAACTAGCGATTTCCTTGAAAACTGTATGATTCTTTTGGAAGTCTTACTAAGTTGAACTACTTCTCAGCAGGTGGCGTCACATACGGCTTTAGTTTTGCAGAGAGCTTGTAATAATTTTACGTCCTTAGAAAAGCGATGTTGTCATTTGTCTACTCCTTTGTTTACATACCAAGCTTATGGCGCGGGAGGTTGAAGAGCGGAGGATGGGGAAGATGGGAATTCTATTGTTACCTATGCCTTTAGATGAACTTGGGACAGAGAATATTTGTAAGATTTATAAGCGGTCGAAAGTCGAATGAATGGGGCGTCTATTCGGCATTTCTCAGGCCGGAGAATAAAGTCACGTTATGGATTTTGAAGTCATCTAATCTTATACAGAATCACTGTGTTCCCACAAATCTTTATAAAAATATTTGTTTATGAAGATCAGGCTTTTAAACTCCCAACATTTCTTCAAATGATCGCAAATTAATTTTGATTAAATTCCGACACATTAGTTCAATTGGACCAATTTAAAAAAATATATTGCTGAAAATTGTAAATGTATTTTGGTGAAGCTTCCTTTATTTGTTGGCTTTCATATACTTTTGTGTACCAAAATTTAAATTTCTAGGTTAATGGAAAATTGAGTTATAAAAATTTACAAGCTTTTAATGAAATTTGACTACCATAAGGCACTGGTTGTGTCCGGACTTTAATATTTCTCTGTCACTTTCTTAAAAAAGAAGTACTGCTTTGGAGATAATGTGTTTTTTAAAAAATCCTAAAATTTATCCTACAAAAATAGTATTGTATTTTATTTCTTTACTGTCTGCCTATTTCAGGGACTATGTCCAGTCACCGACGCCAGACATACGTTTCGCCTTTATAAGTTTGTACGCAGGGTAGGGATGTTTAACATGCCTAACATCGCATGGTACACGAGACCGACATCTTAGCGGCCTTTCTGAAAAGCGGGTGCAGGCATACAACTTGCTCATGCACAATGCTATTGTCACGGCAGTTGTTATGTTTTAATATGTACCGAATTAATAATTATTTATAATTTACGAAAAGCTGTGGTAAGATGCGAATCCAGAACATCTGAAACGAAAGCCAATGGTCTACCTGCTAAGCTACTGAGACCGCTAATTGAGATATAGATAGCAAAAATATAGCAATATTCAATTGGTCAATGTCAAATGGTAGGTGGAGAACAATTTGAACACTTTTGCTAAATTTTGTTTGTTTTCCTTGGTTCAATAATTTTGTCGATTAAATTTACGTTTCTGTTTTTGAAAGTAAATAATTTATTTTTTTACAAAAATTGTTATATGAGGTACCATTTTTTAGTCAACATTTTAGATACCTCGCCCTGTACTTTAAATTAGCTATAAAATGCAAAACGTATTCTATAGTGTCTGGGACATTCTGTAACTAAGCTTGATGATATTATTTTAACCATAACATAGCTTGTTATATAAATATACGGGCTTTTGTGTTTTGCAGTTGTAATTCGTAAATGCAGATAATGATCAAAATATTATATGGCTGAGGATAGATAACTCTAATATTAAAATTACCATGATCATTACTGTGGGTAAATCCTTGGATATATGCATTATACTAATGACTGTTTTATTATCATTTTGTAGTATACAAGTATACGCAATATAAATTTCAAGTTACAAGTTAATTATGACACTATATATATATATATATATATATATATATATATATATATATATATATATATATATATATATATATATATATATATATATATATATATATATATATATATATATGAGATTGTCCCCGATGGCCTGGAAATGATAAAATATTTATGACCTTAACATTATAAATTTGCGTTTAATCCGCTACTTTTTACACCTGCCAATTTTTCGATCGAAATATAATAGTACATTGTAATCGTTGCTTCTTTTCAGTAAAATCTCTCAATCTAAATTAATAAACATTCTGGTAGGTTCTTGGCAATTGCATCAATAAAACAGAACATATATCTCATTCACAGACGAATATTTTTTAGACACGCAAAACTTCTTCTTGTCAACTCCTGCTGGTTTCATGCACTGTGCAATTATGGACACTTAAAAGATCCAAATCTTCCCTACAAAACAAAGTGTGACACAATGTTTCGGTAGTGAGATTAGACTACTCTCTAGTGTTGCTAATTTGCCGTAATCGCGTAGAAAACGCAAATGTTAAATAAGCAAAATAAAATAAGTTTTTTACAAAATAGCTAGTTCTTTAAACTTACTCCAAGTGTCATGATTTGAAGAAATGTAATCAAATAAGCAAAATAATATGATAATTCATAGGTCGCTGCTCACATCTGGCTCGAAGGACCATGTTTATGGACCGGAGAATGGTATTTTGAGTACTAGGAACACAACGAATATTATAACATTATATTAAAAATGAATACTTACTTAACAACGAACAAATATTTAACAATCTTAAGTACATTGTGAAAAGAAGAATAATAAAAAGGTCCGAACTCAACAAGTGCGTTATGGAAGTGAATTTTCATAAAAATGTTTTTAATAGCAAGCAAATATGTCTTTTTAATGCAAGCAGGCATCAATTTGGTGACCGGTATAACCTATATAGTAGAAACAATGCACCAGATTTTATCAAAATAACTTATTATTTGAAAATGTACAAAAATTTTCTGAAAATAAAGTTAAAATGTTTCCGAGAAAACTGGTTTCGTATCCAACGAACCTTAGGTAAATAGCAAATTGGGTTATTGAAATTTAAAGCATTTAATGAAAATTCGCGACCAAAACGCATCTACTGCGTCTAGATTTTGTTATTACAAACATACATCATATTTCGATAAAAAATGTAATAATATAAGGGATGTTCGAAAAAAAATATTGTAGGTATCATCAACGACTTATGGGCTACCCTGTAATTGTCAGAATAATTTTATAAGATCAGCTTAAGACACCGTATAATTAACGTATACAATTTTTTCTCGTATCTTGTATAATAACAATTATATTTAGCTTTGCCGTAGAAATGCGTCACTCTGTATATATGTAAACAGATAAAAATGGAAACTAAACCCGGATATGGATTCTAGGCCTAGTTTGCACGCATTTGAAAAAATCTTTTTAAAATCAAGTCGCGGTCTCCTCATTAACGATTTTTTTCTACGAAAATTAGCTAAATAGTGCTGGAAATTGAATCATAACTTCAACATAGCTGTGATCATTTATTCTCTTCAGAAAAACATTATCATGGAATGAATTTAGTGCCCATGACTTGACCCACAAAGAAAATATTTGTATCCCTGTACCCATAAACTTTGGAAATTATGTTGCTCTAGTTTTATTGAAAAAATATCAATTTTTACCAAATCACCCCTTATTTGGTCCCTAGCTCTTGAAGCGATCTTACCCAAAAACCATTCGAAGCGTTCCTTTCTCGGGTGCTAACTGGATACCAAATTCGAAGATGATAACTCAATTCGTTTGAAAGTTGTTGCGCCTATACTAACAGACAGACGTACATGCCGACATACCCACAGACCGACCGACCGACAGACAAAAAAAATTTCGTTCCAGAATCAAGTTTTCTATATGTTTTGAGACATTTTACGCCCCCACACATTCAACCCTTAATTTAATTTCAGCACAGAATACCAGATGTTTGATGAAATTAAAAGTTTTATAATAAATGAACCCTAAAACGTTATATTACTCGAGTTTTAACGAAAAAATGTAAATTTTTACCAAATCACCCCCATTCATCCATATCCGCTAAAGCGATTTTACCCAAAAACAATCCGAACCGCTAGTTTGTCGAGTGCTAACTGTATACCAAATTTGAAGACGTTATATCAATTCGTTCTAAAATTATAGTGGCTACAAACAGGCAGACATACAAACCGACAGACAAACAAATGTTTGTTCCCAGATCATGTTTTCTATATGTTTTGATACTTTTTACGACGTTTAGGCAAAAAAATTGTCGCCGATGCGATACTTCCACACGTTGTGACGATGTGGAAGTAAAACTATAGACCGTTAAACAATAAACTTAACTAAAACTACTGCCAGAGCATCAGAGAAAGGGTCTATTTGAAATGAATTTTCTGGAAATATTTTACTAAAATGAAGGACAACGGCGGTTGAATGGTTTGCAGAATACTCTTCTTGCGATATTTTCTTTACATAACCCGTATTGGTTTCAGGTTCTTTGCCTAAATGTGGCCAATTTTCCTGGATAAAAAACTTATCCATGCCACTTGCAAAAGGACAGTACGTACCAAATTTAATCGGAATCGGCCCATTATTTTTTGAGTTATCGGTGTGAAACATATATATATATATATATATATATATATATATATATATATATATATATATATATATATATATATATATATATGTATATATATATATATATATATATATATATATATATATATATATATATATATATATATATATTTATATATATATATATATATATATATATATATATATATATATATATATATATAAGTAGGTATTGGGCCACTTTGGACAGACAGTGACGTCACATGTGGTTAAGTATGGGATCTGTGTTACCGACATGACAGTTGACAGTTGACAGCTGTCAGTTACCGACATGACAGTTGACAGTTGACAGCTGCCAGTTACCGACCCAACAGTATATAGATAGGGGGCCCCGCTCACAAGATGGCGTCCAAGATGGCTTCTAAGATGACGTCCAAGATGGCTTCCAATGTAACCTGAAGGTCATTAACCTGTCTAGGAAACTTTGGCCAGACAGTGACGTCACATGACTTGGGCCAGACAGTCACATAAGTGTCTAACCTATTACTTCAAATTATTATATTTTGAAAAAAACCATTTGGAGCAGGTGAGTTTCGAACCCCGGGCATTCAGATGGGAGGCAACGATGCTACCCATTAGGCTAAGCAGACGCTTGTTAATTTATTGTTTTAGGCTAGTATATATACGACTTTTAATTACAAACAAACCATACATGTAACATAATTAAAGTTTTTGTTATTATTAGACAAATGGATGATTTACAAAATAATGTTTAATATTAGAGGCGGAACCAAAACGGAGGAACCAAAATGGCGGAAAATGGCGGAATGAAAGATGGAAGCCTGTGATACCTTAAGCTGACATCCCTGACATTATAAAAATGGTGGCTTTCGTTCTTAAAGATGGTGCGCTGATAAGGATGGTTGAAGACTCCATTATTTAAAGTTACGTCACCCCAACCTTTAGAGCCGACAAATGAGAGTGAGGTTGATAAGCGAGAATAATGGTATTGATCGAAGACTCCATGATTTAAAGTTACGCCCCCCATTAAAACAAACCATTCATAAAGCTTTTGTTATTAGACATAAGACATAATAATTAATATGTTTAATATTAGACAGACTAGAACGTCACAATTGTTATATGGGTAGGTTCTAAAAATAACACACAGAGGTCGCTGGCAAAACAAAAGAAGGAAGTTCAGAAACAAAATAGACAACAGGTTCAACCGTGAGATGTACGATAGAACCAACACATGCACGGTGTTAAGGAGGCCAAATCAAATTGGAATATACAATAAAATGGCCACTTCCGGTCTAAACTTTAAATCGTTATATCTTTTCAACGACAAGTGATAGAAATGAACTGACTTCAAAAATATATGTTTCGTAACAAGGTCTACAAGAAACTGAGATAAAAAACTTCAAACCCTTATCGCGGAAGATCCGTGAGATGTACGAGAGAACCAATACATGCACGGTGTTAAGGAGGCCAAATCAAATTGGAATATACAATAAAATGGCCACTTCCGGTCTAAACTTTAAATCGTTATATCTTTTCAACGGAAAGTGATAGAAAGGAACCGACTTCAAAAATGTATGTTTCGTAACAAGGTCTACAAGAAAATGAGATAAAAAACTTTAAACCCTTATCGCGGAAGATCCGTGAGATGTACGAGAGAACCAACACATGCACGGTGTTAAGGAGGCCAAATCAAATTGGAATATACAATAAAATGGCCACTTCCGGTCTAAACTTTAAATCGTTATATCTTTTCAACGGAAAGTGATAGAAATGAACTGACTTTAAAAATGTATGTTTCGTAACAAGCTCTACAAGAAACTGAGATAAAAAACTTTAAACCCTTATCGCGGAAGATCCGTGAGATGTACGATAGAATCAACACATGCACGGTGTTAAGGAGGCCAAATCAAATTGGAATATACAATAAAATGGCCACTTCCGGTCTAAACTTTAAATCGTTATATCTTTTCAACGGAAAGTGATAGAAAGGAACCGACTTCAAAAATGTATGTTTCGTAACAAGGTCTACAAGAAACTGAGATAAAAAACTTCAAACCCTTATCTCGGAAGATCGGCGAGATGTACGATAGAACCAACACATGCACGGTGTTCAGCAAGTCAAACTCTATTAACATATCCAATAAAAATGTTACTTCCGGTAGACACTTCCGGTATAGCTATTCTTAGAGCTACATACATGTGTGACACCTCAAAATAATCGTCTTGTTGAACAGAAGAAAGAAATATAGTTTTTAAGGAAATCAAAACAAGTTGTGTTAACATCTAAAAACAACACACTCTCTTAGACTTAATGAAGTTACTTTCAGAGAAATTTTCAAGCTTACCATGAGGACCAGTATTCAATGGCGTATTTAAATGTTGACTACATCAAGTGATGCGTGCTACAGACAAATTTTAGTATACCCTCTTAGACTTATTGAAGTTGACGGCACAGACAGTTGTCAAGCGTACCTAACAAACCAAAGTAAATATGTCTTGAAGAACAGTCTTGAATTGCCCTAAACCAACACATCTCTATCATTTCAGAGTAATCTTAGCCATGTGACCAGTTAAACTAAGTATCTTGAAGTGTAGCTTTTATGTTTATGAGATATAAAATAAGAAAACCAAAGAGTTAATTGTCTATTACAACAACAAGCAGAAGGGGTTGACTTGGTACCTACAGCTGCTACATACTTGGTAAAAAGGGGTGCCACTAGCATTTCAGAGTAATTTTAACCACACAACACTCTAACTAACTGTCTTGAGATGTGGCTTTATGTGTTAATGGGTGGAAATAACAAAACTAAAGAGTTGATTGTCTATTACAACTGTCAGCTAAAGAAGCGTTTAGGTAGCCGGAATACCGATATCCTAAATATTTCAAGAGTAATCTTAGTCATACAACACTCTTAACTAACTGTCTTGAGATGTGGCTTTATGTGTCATTGGTTGGAAAATAAGAAAACTAAAGAGTTGATTGCCTATTACAACAGTCAGCTGAAGGAACATTTGGGTTATCGGAATACCGATATGCCAAATGTTCCAACCGAAGGAGCCCACTTGGAGACATCTCCAGGGGCTCGGAATACCGATGCCCTAGAAGTGTCGGAAGCAACATTTCAATTAACACCAACAACCGCTAAATACTTGTTGGACTTTAGTATGTTTGGCATTAAATTTGGCTTGTTGGATAACCAATCATTTTTATGAAAAATGCAACAATTTTTATTTCTGCGTAAATACATGTAAATTTTGTAGTCTACTATGGACAGTCAAGTCTACCTCTGGACATTTAAGTCAACCCTGGACATAATTATAACGGTGTTTAAATGCAAATAGATTGAATTATTTTGCTGGGAGTCAGGTATGGACAAGGTGTTATTAATAATAAAAACAGTGGTAAAATATAAAAATATAATATATTTACTCAAGTGTACACTACAGCAAGTTAACTAATTTGAAAATTGTCTGTCTTTACAGTAAAATGAGATCTGTCAGTTGGTGTTTGTGACCTTGGAATGTAATCTGGGTGTTATTTCCGTAGGATGTCATCATCCCAGCATTCGTGTTTGAGCTTGTCTAGAATACAGCTGTTGGCAGTTGTCATATCTGGTAGGATGACATCATCATCATTATACGTGTTTGAGCTTGTCGGCAGCTCTCGTTTCCGGTTAGTGACCTATACGAACATAACAGTCTATGTACCAACCAACCAACTGTTTTTGAGGTGTAGCCTTTATGTATGTATGTATGTAATTTAATTTTCGATAGTGTAAAATAAAATTAAAAAGTGTGATATATGAAAAAATAAGAAAACTAAAGAGTTGATTGCCTATTACAACGGTCAGCTGAAGAAACAATTAGGTAGCCAGAATACCGATACCCTAAATATTTCAACCGAAGGAGTTCACTTAGTCACATCTAGGGGGCCGGAATACCGGCCCCCTAGATGTGTCGGAAGCAACATCTCAACTAACGCCTACAACCGCTACATACTTGGTGGACTTTGGTGGAACACAGACTGAAAACAACTTGATATCTGGTACATATATGGACTTTAAACAATTTAAAAATATATGTTGTCAATGCTGGAATGGTAATAAGTATGGTGTGTTGGTGATTGTAAAAGAAAACGAAGTCCACAGAGGGAGATATAGAAAAGGATTCGATAGCTACATATTAATCTAATGGTCTACAACCAACAACACACCGTTTCTTGTGACGTCACTCGCTTCCAGCATCGTTTTTATTTATAGCGTCAGCTGTGACTGACCTGGATGGTTAATCAACTAACCTGGCCGCATCTATTTTTAAAAATTGTTCACAGTCCATGTCGGTTGTCTCATGGTTGTCGTAGATGTGTTTTAAATTGTTTTCTTCTTGTTTGACTTAAAAACATTCAGCTTATGTTCCGCAAAAGAGTGACTGTTACACATCTGCTAGACATGTGTTAGACATATGTCTGCCCTATTAGACAGCTGTGTTAGACAGCTGTATTAGACAGCTGTGTTAGACAGCTGTATTAGACAGCTGTGTTAGACAGCTGTATTAGACAGCTGTGTTAGACAGCTGTGTTAGACAGCTGTGTTAGACAGCTGTATGACAGCTGTATGACAGCTGTCTGTCATGTCAGACGGCTGTATGACAGCTGTCGTTGTTGTCTGTTGAATATTAAGACGTGAAGCGTCCACTAAGGTTCAGTCGTTAACCAACAGTGAAGGTGAAAGCAATAAGTTGTGTTGTCTGTGTTGTTTGTCGAATATTAAGACGAGGAGCGTCCGCTAAGGTTCAGTCGGTAGCCAACAGTGAAGGTGAAAACAATAAGTTGTGTTGTCTGTGTTGTTTGTCGAATATTAAGACGAGGAGCGTCCGCTAAGGTTCAGTCGGTAGCCAACAGTGAAGGTGAAAACAATAAGTTGTGTTGTCTGTGTTGCTTGTCGAATATTAAGACGAGGAGCTTCCGCTAAGGTTCAGTCGGTAGCCAACAGTGAAGGTGAAGACTGACCTGGATGGTTGATCAACTAACCTGGCCGCATCTATTTTTAAAAATTGTTCAAAGTCCATGTCGGCTGCCTCATGGTCATCGTAGATGTGTTTTAAATTGTTTTCTTCTTGTTTGACTCAGAAGCGTCCACTAAGGTTCAGTCGTTAACCAACAGTGAAGGTGAAAACAATAAGTTGTGTTGTCTGTGTTGTTTGTCGAATATTAAGACGAGGAGCTAAGGTTCAGTCGGTAGCCAACAGTGAATGTGAAAACAATTAGTACCTGCTAAACTTTAGTCTTTAATAAACACGAGGCTAAACTTCGGTCCTTTAACAACACAGTCAGTTGTGTAGCACGAAACAATGGCATTCCAAATACTTGAAGATACAGTGACCTCCAATAAGAAGTTTAAACTTGATAGACGAAGCGTATGCTTTAGACTACAAGATATACCTGACGATGTCAACGATCCAGAGAAGTGGGTCAAAGATCGTATTAAAGATATTGTGAGTCATATAGTCCATGATGTCGATCCCGAAGACAGAGTGGGGTTTACCTTTAGCTCGGAGGGGTTCGACAAGGGGGCTGCTCACTTGCCTTTCAGAAAAGCAAAGAATGTTGTTTTCGAAGACATTTGGTTCCTACTGAGTAAGATATACCAGAGTAAAGGACCTGGTTTTCGTTCTAATAGTTTTCGAATGACGATGACTCAAGTGAAAACCGCTAAGCCTTTAATACATGTCAATTAAATATCTTAACCCATCATTACCATATTCAGACACTTGTACGTAGCATGCAAGCCTTCAATATAAACACGTACCAATTCACTCTCTTAATCCATTATTAACATCATAGGTTCAGAGGGGTCCACTTGTAGATAGCTTGCTATCTCTACGCCCCTCAACGTTGGTTGGTTGGTTGGGTGGTTGGTTAGTTGGTTGGTTGCACTTTTCATAGAAATGATTGGATATCCAACAGGCTAAATTTAGAATGAAATCTTTACAGACATATGTACCAGATATCAAGTTGTTTTCAGTCTGTGTTCCACCAAAGTCCACCAAGTATGTAGCGGTTGTAGGCGTTAGTTGAGATGTTGCTTCCGACACATCTAGGGGGCCGGTATTCCGGCCCCCTAGATGTGACTCTAAGTGAACTCCTTCGGTTGAAATATTTAGGGTATCGGTATTCTGGCTACCTAATTGTTTCTTCAGCTGACCGTTGTAATAGGCAATCAACTCTTTAGTTTTCTTATTTTTTCATATATCACACTTTTTACTTTTATTTTACACTATCGAAAATTAAATTACATACATACATACATAAAGGCTACACCTCAAAAACAGTTGGTTGGTTGGTACATAGACTGTTATGTTCGTATAGGTCACTAACCGGAAACGAGAGCTGCCGACAAGCTCAAACACGTATAATGATGATGATGTCATCCTACCAGATATGACAACTGCCAACAGCTGTATTCTAGACAAGCTCAAACACGAATGCTGGGATGATGTCATCCTACGGAAATAACACCCAGATTACATTCCAAGGTCACAAACACCAACTGACAGATCTCATTTTACTGTAAAGACAGACAATTTTCAAATTAGTTAACTTGCTGTAGTGTACACTTGAGTAAATATATTATATTTTTATATTTTACCACTGTTTTTATTATTAATAACACCTTGTCCATACCTGACTCCCAGCAAAATAATTCAATCTATTTGCATTTAAACACCGTTATAATTATGTCCAGGGTTGACTTAAATGTCCAGAGGTAGACTTGACTGTCCATAGTAGACTACAAAATTTACATGTATTTACGCAGAAATAAAAATTGTTGCATTTTTCATAAAAATGATTGGTTATCCAACAAGCCAAATTTAATGCCAAACATACTAAAGTCCAACAAGTATTTAGCGGTTGTTGGTGTTAATTGAAATGTTGCTTCCGACACTTCTAGGGCATCGGTATTCCGAGCCCCTGGAGATGTCTCTAAGTGGGCTCCTTCGGTTGGAACATTTGGCATATCGGTATTCCGATAACCCAAATGTTCCTTCAGCTGACTGTTGTAATAGGCAATCAACTCTTTAGTTTTCTTATTTTCCAACCAATGACACATAAAGCCACATCTCAAGACAGTTAGTTAAGAGTGTTGTATGACTAAGATTACTCTTGAAATATTTAGGATATCGGTATTCCGGCTACCTAAACGCTTCTTTAGCTGACAGTTGTAATAGACAATCAACTCTTTAGTTTTGTTATTTCCACCCATTAACACATAAAGCCACATCTCAAGACAGTTAGTTAGAGTGTTGTGTGGTTAAAATTACTCTGAAATGCTAGTGGCACCCCATTTTTACCAAGTATGTAGCAGCTGTAGGTACCAAGTCAACCCCTTCTGCTTGTTGTTGTAATAGACAATTAACTCTTTGGTTTTCTTATTTTATATCTCATAAACATAAAAGCTACACTTCAAGATACTTAGTTTAACTGGTCACATGGCTAAGATTACTCTGAAATGATAGAGATGTGTTGGTTTAGGGCAATTCAAGACTGTTCTTCAAGACATATTTACTTTGGTTTGTTAGGTACGCTTGACAACTGTCTGTGCCGTCAACTTCAATAAGTCTAAGAGGGTATACTAAAATTTGTCTGTAGCACGCATCACTTGATGTAGTCAACATTTAAATACGCCATTGAATACTGGTCCTCATGGTAAGCTTGAAAATTTCTCTGAAAGTAACTTCATTAAGTCTAAGAGAGAGTGTGTTGTTTTTAGATGTTAACACAACTTGTTTTGATTTCCTTAAAAACTATATTTCTTTCTTCTGTTCAACAAGACGATTATTTTGAGGTGTCACACATGTATGTAGCTCTAAGAATAGCTATACCGGAAGTGTCTACCGGAAGTAACATTTTTATTGGATATGTTAATAGAGTTTGACTTGCTGAACACCGTGCATGTGTTGGTTCTATCGTACATCTCGCCGATCTTCCGAGATAAGGGTTTGAAGTTTTTTATCTCAGTTTCTTGTAGACCTTGTTACGAAACATACATTTTTGAAGTCGGTTCCTTTCTATCACTTTCCGTTGAAAAGATATAACGATTTAAAGTTTAGACCGGAAGTGTCCATTTTATTGTATATTCCAATTTGATTTGGCCCCCTTAACACCGTGCATGTGTTGATTCTATCGTACATCTCACGGATCTTCCGCGATAAGGGTTTAAAGTTTTTTATCTCAGTTTCTTGTAGAGCTTGTTACGAAACATACATTTTTAAAGTCAGTTCATTTCTATCACTTTCCGTTGAAAAGATATAACGATTTAAAGTTTAGACCGGAAGTGGCCATTTTATTGTATATTCCAATTTGATTTGGCCTCCTTAACACCGTGCATGTGTTGGTTCTCTCGTACATCTCACGGATCTTCCGCGATAAGGGTTTAAAGTTTTTTATCTCATTTTCTTGTAGACCTTGTTACGAAACATACATTTTTGAAGTCGGTTCCTTTCTATCACTTTCCGTTGAAAAGATATAACGATTTAAAGTTTAGACCGGAAGTGGCCATTTTATTGTATATTCCAATTTGATTTGGCCTCCTTAACACCGTGCATGTATTGGTTCTCTCGTACATCTCACGGATCTTCCGCGATAAGGGTTTGAAGTTTTTTATCTCAGTTTCTTGTAGACCTTGTTACGAAACATATATTTTTGAAGTCAGTTCATTTCTATCACTTGTCGTTGAAAAGATATAACGATTTAAAGTTTAGACCGGAAGTGGCCATTTTATTGTATATTCCAATTTGATTTGGCCTCCTTAACACCGTGCATGTGTTGGTTCTATCGTACATCTCACGGTTGAACCTGTTGTCTATTTTGTTTCTGAACTTCCTTCTTTTGTTTTGCCAGCGACCTCTGTGTGTTATTTTTAGAACCTACCCATATAACAATTGTGACGTTCTAGTCTGTCTAATATTAAACATATTAATTATTATGTCTTATGTCTAATAACAAAAGCTTTATGAATGGTTTGTTTTAATGGGGGGCGTAACTTTAAATCATGGAGTCTTCGATCAATACCATTATTCTCGCTTATCAACCTCACTCTCATTTGTCGGCTCTAAAGGTTGGGGTGACGTAACTTTAAATAATGGAGTCTTCAACCATCCTTATCAGCGCACCATCTTTAAGAACGAAAGCCACCATTTTTATAATGTCAGGGATGTCAGCTTAAGGTATCACAGGCTTCCATCTTTCATTCCGCCATTTTCCGCCATTTTGGTTCCTGCGTTTTGGTTCCGCCTCTAATATTAAACATTATTTTGTAAATCATCCATTTGTCTAATAATAACAAAAACTTTAATTATGTTACATGTATGGTTTGTTTGTAATTAAAAGTCGTATATATACTAGCCTAAAACAATAAATTAACAAGCGTCTGCTTAGCCTAATGGGTAGCATCGTTGCCTCCCATCTGAATGCCCGGGGTTCGAAACTCACCTGCTCCAAATGGTTTTTTTCAAAATATAATAATTTGAAGTAATAGGTTAGACACTTATGTGACTGTCTGGCCCAAGTCATGTGACGTCACTGTCTGGCCAAAGTTTCCTAGACAGGTTAATGACCTTCAGGTTACATTGGAAGCCATCTTGGACGTCATCTTAGAAGCCATCTTGGACGCCATCTTGTGAGCGGGGCCCCCTATCTATATACTGTTGGGTCGGTAACTGGCAGCTGTCAACTGTCAACTGTCATGTCGGTAACTGACAGCTGTCAACTGTCAACTGTCATGTCGGTAACACAGATCCCATACTTAACCACATGTGACGTCACTGTCTGTCCAAAGTGGCCCAATACCTACTTATATATATATATATATATATATATATATATATATATATATATATATATATATATATATATATATAAAGAAACAAAAATAATTAAAATGGCGACTATATTTGTTACAGTAATCTGAGAAAATACAGATCCATAGGAAACTACTGATCTAACCATATTTTTTGATGTAAATGTGTACGCAGGTTTTTTACTGTAACATCTTTTTTTCATCAAAACAGTTTTATATATATATATATATATATATATATATATATATATATATATATATATATATATATATATATATATATATATATGAGATATACGTGGTTCTCGGGTTGAACCGCGTCCAGAATTTATTAAAACTCGACGTTTCGGCTCCTGTATTGGTGCCATTTTCAAGAGGTAAAGGAAATATGTAAGGACATGAACTCTAAGACCTCAATCTGCCTACTCCTTAGAGCGGTGGACTAAGGTGGGATGGGGTGCGATAGCTTAATTACAGGGCCTCAATCCCAACCCAACCCACCTTTGTCCACCGCAGTAGACAGATCGAGGCCTTAGAGTTGATGTCCTTACATATTTCCTTTACCTCCTGAAAATGGCTCCAAAACGGGAGCTGAAACGTCAAGTTTTAATAAATTCTGGACGCGGTTCAACCCGAGAACCAATTATAACTCACATTAAAGAAATCTTTCCGAATATATATATATATATATATATATATATATATATATATATATATATATATATATATATATATATATATATATATATATATATATATATATATATATATATGAATATTTATTTATTTATTTATTTATTTATGATATGATAGAATAAACAGCCATAAGAGATCAGTGAGTGCTTGTAAATAGTTATTATTAGTAGTATATTTCGCAGGTGGACTCAATGTAGAAAAACGATAATAGCATACAATAATGACTACAGGTATGATTAAGTCCGGAAATGTTTTATATTAATGTGAGGGCTGTACGACCATCTAGATGGCCTCTAGAAGTAGTGTCTAATATATTTTATATCCGGAAAGTTTGAATTACGATATTTACAACGATATATTGATTAATTGTCCTACACATGATCTACTATTATATTAAAATATACAAGGCCAGTTCACGAAGTATTATCCACGACAGTAAGTTTTGACCGACAAACTAAAATATTTTTTAAATGAGCGCGAATTTGGGCCCCCAGAACCCGAAACCAAGGTCCGTTTGAATTTATATATATATATATATATATATATATATATATATATATATATATATATATATATATATATATATATATATATATATATATATATATATATATATATATATATATATATATATAGGATGGCGCATTGAAAACGAAACAGACCGATTTGCGTCCAGAGAATTTTTTTTTAAAACGCTGAAACACGTCAATTTTAATATTGAGGGGGACATGTTTTGACATAAAACTCAACTTTGTCATATCAACCCCTTATATTTTAAATAGCGAACATGGGTCTAGTGTTACATCATTTGAAAGCTAACGAAAGAAATGTGCTAACAGTCAATGTTTTGTTGGTTTGTAAACAAAAAATTGACTATCAGAACATTTCTTATCGGAATGAGAGGAATGCGGTTTATTATTTCAATTTATCGGTCGGTTTGATACTTGATAGTACTACCGAAACTTAATTTCACAATGGTGTATTCTATAGAAGAAGTTGAAATAATTACTCTTTTTTTTCAAAAACGATGACTGTGCCAACCTACCGCAAATTTGTTTAATGAACGACATTCGAACATACATGTTAACAGAAAATACATTTTGGAGTTAGTTGCAAAGTTTTGACAAAGTGGTTCAGTAGCCAACAAATAAAGGGATCCTGAACGTGAATTTCCGGTTAGAAATGAGACTACCGAGATTGAAATTTTAGGACAAATTGCTGCAGACCCAACTTTGAGCACTAAAAAATTGGCCACTGTTTCAAACATCAAAAGAAGAACTATTCAACGAATATTGAAGCGTCATAAATTTCACCCGTATAAAATTCATCTTGTACAACAACTGAATGAAGATGATTTTGATCAGCGGCTGGAGTTTTGTGAAGTTATGACTGCACGAATATCTGATAATGGGAACTTTCTGTTCAATATCTGTTTTTCAGACGAGTGTACGTTTTTATTAAGCTCTACAGTCAATTGTCATAATTGTCGTTATTGGGCAGATAATCCAAGAAATTTTCACGAAGTCCACACTCAAACTCCACAGAAATTGAATGTCTGGACTGGCATTTTTGGAGACCGTTTAATCGGACAAATTTTTCTTGATGGCAGTTTGAGTGGCGAAACGTATTTGGAGTTACTAGAAGATATCGTTTAGCCTCTACTAATTGACATTGTTGAAAATGATGATCGCTATCAAGAAAATCAATTCGTGTTTCAACAAGATGGAGCTCCTCCGCATTTTTCACAACGTGTTAGGGAGTTTTTGAACATAGTTTCCAGGACAATGGATTGGACGTAGATGTGCTATTGAGTGGCCCCCTGGATCACCGGATTTATCTACTTTAGACTTCTTTCTATGGGGCCATTTAAAGAGTAGAATTTACACAACAGAACTGGAGTCTCTGGAAGAATTACGACGACGCATTGTTGAAGAATGCCGTCTAATAACTCCACAAATGCCCCAGAATGTCAAAGCTCGTTTTGAACAAAATTTGTACTTTTGTATGGAAGCTGGTGGTCAACAATTTGAACACTTACTTAACCGAATAAACATTTTTGAACGTTTGGTTTTGCTTCTTAGTTTTTTTTTTAACGAAAAATTGACTAATTAATGCATTTCTTATCACAATGAATGAAATACGTTCTTGTAACTCCAACTGCGAATAATTTTTAAACGAGTTAATAAAACATCCAAAAAAATTAGTGTGCTGAATTCAGCAAAGAAAGAGCTTTCAAATGATGTAACACTCGACCCATGTTCCCTATTTAAAATATAAGGGTTGTTATCACCACCCTTAAGGGGTTGATATGACTAAGTTAAGTTTTATGTCAAAACATGTCCCCCTCAATATTAAAATTGACGTATTTTGCGTTTCTTAAAAAAATATCTCTGGACGCAAATCGGTCTGTTTCGTTTTCAATGCGCCATCCTGTATATATATATATATATATATATATATATATATATATATATATATATATATATATCCAACCGATAACTCAAAAAGTTATTAACGGATTTTGATTAAACTTTGTAAGAATCTTTCCTTTATTAACAGCGTTCGTTAGCCAGCCCTATCGGACGAGTTTTTCTAAAAAAGATATTGACAACATTTTCTGTTGCCATCGTAGATACCTTACTACATACATACACACATTGAGTTATACTAATTTAAGCATTTAATGAAAATTCGATACCATAACGCACTTGCTGCTTCCCGAAATTTTTAAAATATAATCTATAAAGGTGTTTTCTTTTATTCCAAATGAATAACATAGAAATAAAAGTTTATAGGGTCTTATAAACACGCACCACGCGCGGTCCCGCTAAAAACATTCGTGGTAAAAAAAGTTGGTTTGTTTTTTTTAGTGAATTTTTATTTTACAAAAATCACTAATGGAGAGGACTAGGACCCCTAGAACCCATATCCGGGGTCAGTTTCAATTTTTATATGTTTATATATATATATATATATATATATATATATATATATATATATATATATATATATATATATATATGTGTGTGTGTGTGTGTGTGTGTGTATGTATCCAACCGATAACTCAAAAAATAATTAACCGATTTCAAAGAAACTCGGCAAGTGCCTTTCTTTTATTAATGACTTGGATGAGTTCGTTAGCCAGGAGAATGGGACAAGGTTTTCCCGGAAAATTTTGAGTTTCCTTTCGAAAAAAAATGTTTTCTCCAAAAATTACAAAGCCATTTCAATGAAATTTTGTGGATATATTGTCTTAGATAAGGCCTTACTACGTACCAAAATTCAACTTTCTGGGTTTATAGAACATTGAGTTATTCAAATTTTGAGGGTTTTTTTTTCGGAAAAAAAAATATTATCCGAATATTACAAAGCTTTTTTAATTAAATTTGGTGAATATGTTTCCTTGGGTAGGGTCTTACTACATACCAAAATTCAACTTTCTAAGTTTATAGAAAGTTAAGTTATTCGTATTTGAATCATTTAATAAAAATTCACTACCATAACGCACTTGCTGCGTCCCGAACTTTTTTGCTCGTGTAAATGTTTTATAAATTTTATGGTTTTCAAGGAAAATGGGATTAGCTGCGGCGAGATAAACAGTATTAAGCAAAGACCACCAAAAAGTCGATAGTAGACCATAAATCGATGTTCAATCTTCAAGAATTATCGACTGTTTTATTATATTAGTGAATTTTGATTGAGAAGGTTCGTTAGGTCACTTTTTGAAAATTTCTTCAAATCTAGGGTCAGTTAAAATGTAATCTTTATATGTTTATATCAATATATATATATATATATATATATATATATATATATATATATATATATATATATATATATATATATATATATATATATATATATATATATATATATATATATAGTGGTCCATTGAAAACGAGCTGACAGCTATAACAGCCAGAAAAATATTTTGTCGAAAAAAACCTGAATCACGTCGAGTTTCCTTGTGAGGGGGACAACAATTCTTAATGCTTGATTTGGGCTTCACCAGCGTCCATTACAAGAAAATGTTGTTTTTTATTTAATTTAATATTATTGGCTGCGGCATCTCAGGCCATTAGCACATTCTTTCCCATCATTCAATATGTTTTAAAATTTTCCAGACAGAGTCAAATTGGCTCGCCCGGGAATCGAACCCGGGACCTCTCGCTTAGCAGGCTGGCACCTAGCCACCTGCCCACGGGGGTCATATATATATATATATATATATATATATATATATATATATATATATATATATATATATATATAATATTTATGCTAGCACAAAAGACCACGTCATACAATATACACAATATTACAGCAAACAAATGAAATACACACATATATAAACACTGGAGAATGTTCACCACATAACAAAACCAAAATAAACAAAGGTACAAATAAAATGCATTAAAATAAAACATACATAATACAGATAGAACAAAATATAAATTTCAGACACAATACATATAACAGTCTAGAACCTATCAAAATATTCTGTGACAGAATAGAGGACATGTTGGCCTAAGATCATCCTCGCCTCTTTCTTGAAGGACTCCATTGGCATGCTCTTCAAGACCTCTGGAAGCTTGTTGTAAACCCTTACGTAGTCATTACGTAGTCGTAACTCGCAGCTTGTTGTGCCCTCCCCACACTGTGATACGAAACTGCCATATGTTGGGCCCCTCTCGTATCTTAGTCATGAAAAGCGGCATGCCTCACGAACTGAGCCCTCCCACTATGTACATAAAGCAGGCAGATAACATGTAAGCCGAAAGGATGGTAGGTATTTTTGTCCTCTCAAACAGTGGTCTGCAGCTGTCACGGAACCCAGAAGAAGTGAGTACAACCCAACCCACATTTGTCCATTGCTCTAAGGCGTAGGCATATTGAGGCCTTAGAGTTCATGTCTAAATGGCTTCAAAGCAGGAGCCGAGACATCGAGTCCAGAATTTATGAAAACTCGATGTTCAACCCGAGAACCAATTATGTCTCGTATATGTATATATATATATATATATATATATATATATATATATATATATATATATATATATATATATATATATATATATATATATATATATATATGTATATATATATATATATATATATATATATATATATATATATATATATATATATATATATATATATATATATATATATATATAAATATATATATATATATATATATATATATATATATATATACTTGGTTCTCGGGTTGAACCGCGTCCAGAATTTATGAAAACTCGACGTTTCGGCTCCTATTTTGGAGCCATTTTCAAGAGGTAAAGGAAATATGTAAGGACATGAACTCTAAGGTGTCAAGCTGCCTACTCCTGAGAGCGGTGGAGAAAGGTGGGTTGGGTTGTTGTAGCTCGATTACGGGACCTCAATCTGACTACTCCCCAAATGTCGCCGGAAATCGTCTCTAAGGTCTCAGTGTGTTCAACCCTAGGCCTAAGTGAGATATCTCTTTTCTTTAAATGCCTATAACTTTTTTTTTCTTTTAATGTATGTTCTGAAAATCTCCGATGAACAATTCAATGAATCTTCTTAAAATTTCCATACATGTCTTCATGAGAACATTGCTTTTTTTAAGATATACAGGGTGTTGCACATAATAGGCGACACAGAGCAGGGGCGTGTATAAGGGGAACCTAAAATATGGTGAGTTAAGACAACTTACCCATATACTATGCGAGTTACACGCGCCCCTGGGAAGTTATAGGCATTTAAATTGGGATTCAACCGTTTCAACCCTTTCAAACGCCTCAATTGAACTTCACTTACCATCGATTAATGCTCTTGTTATACTCAGAATGTGTACCAAATTTGATTTTTCTAAGTTAAAGTATATCGCAGATATAGATTTTTCTAAATTTGAAACCACACTTTGAAGGCCTATATAGCTTATTAGGGGTGCAACTTAGTATAGGAGTAACTTGCGTTAAATCACCATATTTTAGGTCTACTTACATGTCCATGCTTTCTGTCGGTTCTTATGCCAAACACACTGTGTACATTTTTTGAAAGATACAGAAAATAAGGGAATGCAAAACTATGAAATATTTGATTTATCTTCAAAATTTACTTGCTTGGCTAGACTATTGATCCTACAGGCTTTCAGTGTGACTTTAAAGGATTTGCATTACATAATAGTACTTATACCTTTATAGAATACGACTGAATTGGACAGAATATGCCACAAAATCACACTCACTTGCACTTACAAAAAACTACAACTGAAAGTCATCGATCAGACCTTTTGACGCTTCTCTTGTATGGTTGCTCTCTGCTCTGTTCCCACGGACTTGATTTTGACTAAAGCTATTTCCATATCCCGATGTTTTTCACCAACAGCTTGGATATTCTGGTTGTGAAAGCATACTTTGGCAAAGTGATTGCGTAACTGATAAATTGCAAGTTTTATTGTACACAGGGTATATTCCTACCATATGTTCAGGTCCACATTTTCTGCACTTTATAGCGTTACTTCTCAGCGCATTAACTTCTTCCACATGAGTAAAAAGCCTGCGATGTTGCTTAGACAATTCTATAGATTTGCAGGATTCTTGTACTTTTGATAGCGTAATATCAGTTTCCCTAATAATCCTTTGTTATACTTGCTTGTCATATAGACGCCCAGAATTAATTTATTTTTGATCGTTCAATCTGCATATGGATTTTTATAATTATACAGATACATCTATAACTAGCAGGTTGCTTCTTAAGGTCCGTTACATAAGAGTAAATGGCTGGTTTTCTTTTTGATAGAAGTTATACCGTAAGGCTATTTTCATATCATCGTTTGAATTGTGTTTTCCTGAAGCTTTTAGAAATATATTAAACTTTTGACTTTTGTTTTCATTTAGGCCCAAGTTCCAGTCCATCCACATCACGCTGGTGGTGGTATATATTGCATGACTTACTATAGAACAATACAATTTTTTATTATATATTATACAATGTATGTGTATCATCCAATCCCAAGCAAAATTGGCGAACCATTCGTCGCTGTCAACTATAAGAGGCTTTAAAACTTGTTTCTTTACTGGGTGCGCTTTAGTTCTTGACAACCTGACACCATGTTTAAGTTGCTTCTGTACTCCATATATATGTTTGCAACTACACTCTGTTCTCTGTGTTCACGTCACATTATTATTTTTAATTAATTATGTTACAATATAACCTGATACAACATTGACCTTACACCATTCATGTTGACATTAATTTACATTTACGTCTATCGGCCATCTTCCCTTCTTCCACCGGCAACCGGCACCGGCACGCACATGCGTTCTATGCCTAAAGAAGGGAGGTGCCTAAATATGCAGGTAACAGAATCAAACATGCAAAATACATACTATTATAAATCTCACCACAATACCGTAATCATCATCTATCTTTTTCATTAAATTTTACCCGTATGTATATATATATATATATATATATATATATATATATATATATATATATATATATATATATATATATATATTATAAGGACATCTCAAGTACATTCTGAGCGAATAGTCTGAATAAATGTACTCAGAATATTCAAGACGCGGTTTGAAATTCCATAAATATTATTAGAACATTCCGAAACAAATATTCTAAAAGGAGAATGCTCGCACATTGTGAGAACATTCTAAGAATATCTTGTGCTGTATTGGTATATATGTATATATATATATATATATATATATATATATATATATATATATATATATATATATATATATATATATATATATAGATTATTATTATTATTGTCGACTTTAGCCTGAAGGGCTTTCACACTCCCTCAAAAGAGAACATTCACTCATCCTAGGTATCTCAAATACCAGAGGGACTCAGCTCAGATGGAGCCCTTTCCAAGTTATCGGGCCCTGAACGACAACATGACACATCCTCATTTCCCAGGAATCTCCGCACGGTGTGGGCAGTTGCATGTATTGCCCACCTTCTGCATAACCTTAAATAAAGATGCTCTTCTATTGGAATCACTCGGAATCACTGCTCTATAGGTACTTTTATCTCGAGGTCTCTGTACTTAATGATCTTCTCGTTGTACTTTATCTCTAGATTATTAGTATTTGGAATGGACACATCAATCAGCGCCACTTGTTGCAGGACTTATCCACTATTATTGTGTCTGGCCTGTTGTGGGCAACTCGGTGGTTTGTGAGCACGGTCCGATCACAGTACAACCTGTATCCTAGTTCTCTAGAACGGGCTCAGGAGTGTATCAATAGTAGGGCACGTTAGTAAAATTTAAAAGTCCCAGTATCAGAGCCAGTCCTCGATGAAGTATTTTCGCAACTGCATCGTGCCTCTCTTTGCACTCTGTTGCAGCAAATGCTTGACATCCATCGGTGACGTGCTGGATAGTCTCTGATGACTGACACCCAAATCTACATTTCTCGTCTTGGACCGAATTATCTCCAACTATATACTTCAGGTAGTTTCTTGTTGGGATGACCTGATCTTGTATGGCCAGCAAAAACCCCTCCGTCTCTGGAAACATATATCGCGACGTCAACCAGTAGTTCGACGGCACGTTGTCGACATGTGCCTGGGAGGTCTTATTCATATGTCGCCCATTGAGAGGCTTTTGCATCCAAGATTGCAGCTTATCCTGATCTGTTCGATGGTGACTTTGTATTTCACTTCCTTTTAATTGTAGCGGTGTTGAATCATCTGCCTCGCATATGGCCCGGTGTAGTTTAGAAGTAACCGCCCGCTGATGGAAATATGTACATAGGTTCAATATCTGCTGGTCTAACTGTTTACCAATATCCAACACTCCTCTTCTACCTTGGTGTCTAGGTAGAGTTACTGGTGTGATGCTTTTTGGATTTTGTTAGGAGTGTTCGCACCTTCCGTTGCAAATCTACGATATCCGTTTTGCTCCAGTTTACATTGCCAAATGAATAGCTAAGTGCAGAAAATGCATATGTATTAAGAGCCGTTGTCAGATTCCTGCTGTTCAGATGTCCTCGCACCACCTGCTCTACTCGTTTCGTAAACTCATTTGTCAGATCGTTCGTCATTACTGAGTAGTTTATTTTTCTCGCTTGCTGTATTTCCAGGTATTTATAACACTCTTATACATCCATCGAGGCAATTTGCTGGCCATTCTGCATTTCATATATACTTGGTTGTATCTTCCCTATGACTACACATAAGGTGCGACATTTTTCAAGCCCAAACTGCATGTCAATGTCTCTGAAAAACCCTTCGACGATTGTAAGGAGTTGTTCCAGGTGGTTTTTTGTGTAGGCCATCAGCTTTAGATCATCCATATACAGCAGATGATTTACCCTCATTGCTTATTATTATTATTATTACCGATAACTCAAGAAACAATTGACCGATTTAGATTAAACTCAGCACGAGTCTCTCTTTTGTTAATACCTTGAATGAGTCTGTTAGCTAGTACAATCGGACCAATTTTTCAACATTTTTTTTAATGGAAATGAATGTATACCAAAAAATAACAAAGTTATTCTGATGAAATTTGGTGGATATGTTTCCCAGGTAGAAGCTTTACTATGTACAAAAATTTGACTTTTTAGGTTAACATCAAACCCAGTTATTTGTATTTGAAACATTTCATCAAAGTTTGCTACCATAACGCTACGTCACGAATTTATTTATTTTTGTATTTATTTATTTTTTGGTTATCGCACTGGTCTTGGAAATGGATTCTAGTGACTAGTATAAGCTCATTTAATTTTTTTTTGGGCAAGACGCGATGCATCACCAAGTAAGGTTTTTTTCAATATAAAAGAGGAAAGGACATAAGTAGTCAGTTAGAATATTCAACGCTATACGTTTCATCATGTACATACGTAAAAAAACTCGGGACGCAGCAAGTGCGTTATGGTAGTGAATTTTCATAAGATTAAGATGTTTGATTTATGAAAAGAAAGGTACTACCAAAGGGACAAATAAAATACAATATCTCTAGATCAATCTTTATAGTGGGTTAATTTAATAAAATAAATAAAATAAATGACAATCAGGAATTTAATTTGTCTAAACAGCACAAAATGAAATATATATATAAAATTAATTTGGTAAATTAGCAGTTTACCTCATGGAGGGTTTTGAGAATTGTTTTCCGAAACATGCTTAGGATTCTCCTAGGTGCATAACCCACAACAAACATTTCTTATAAACAACCTCTAAAAAAGTTACAGGACCAGGAGTTAATAAGGGTGTAGGGCGAGGAAAACGAACTGTAAATATGAGTGGAAAAGCGAAAAAAATAGCTTAGTCGGATCTCTAACAGCTGCCTTTTTCAGATTTTGCAGTCGTACCTCCTTTAAATGTTTTTTAACTTATAGTAACAGATCATGAAGAAGTTCACATGTAAATAACTCAGTAAAGACAAGGAATGCAAAGGGAAAGAGTAGTGTCGACGTGCATTAGTGATGTCAAATTATATTTATCAGCAGTTGATTTATCTAAAAGTGTTGGATGTGGGAAATTCCCTAATAGTTCTCACAGAAAATAAACAATAAGTTAAAAGAAAGGAAGTTTAATACAATTTTAAAAGTGTAATTAACAAAAAACAATACAAGGTATATTTAAGTAAGGGACAAAATTCGCTTATTGTGACAATACAATCAAAGGCTGTTAATGAAAGTCGTGTAAAATAATATATTTACTAACAGGTGTAAGATTTACATTTTATTATTATAATTACGTGGCAGCTGTTTCCCTCCGATATGGATAAATTATCTAAAAAAGACACATCGTTGGGAAAGAGCTGTCATGTAAAATCAATATAATATATAGGTCATATTAATAGTTTTAATATACATTTGAAAGTGAATTTAGTTCTAGTGTTATCTACTATCGACTAATTAAAGAAGACTATGTATCACAATTCCAACAGTTTAGTAAATGTAAAAGTACATGAAATATAATTCTCCAACAAAAAAAAGAGGCAAAACAATACGCCTAGTTGGTTTTAATTTAAACGTTTTTAATTAAATCAATTCTGATAGTGGTTTGAGATGGACAAATGAACTATTTTAATTTATAATTAATTGTTTTCTACAAAAAATTTTGGTTTGTTTAAAAATACAGACGATACAATGTTTTTATATGTTGAAGCTTAAGGTTTCTCTGGTTGGCGTTTCAAGGAATTGTTACACATGTTGATTTCCTAGCAGTCCAATGTGACACCGTACATATCTCTTCTTGAACTCATTGTGACACTCGAGTAAATTATTGAGTCCTCGCGACTGAACGTTGCTTATAAAAGTCTATACACTAATAAACGGATTTGCGTAGTATGTACATATATACGAGGCCCACTCATTGTTGTTTGATGATCTTTCGCTACCTTACTTAAAACACATTCAAAGCAATCTCAATTGTCAATAAAAATTGGAATCTTCTGCCTGAGGTTCCATAAGTGCACAGTCCATTTTTGTTACAATTTGTGCATTGTGTTGCTTGGAGTTTATGCAGGTACGTCAAAAACTTTTGTAGTTTCAAAGTTTCCATTTATTTTGATTGTCCAAATAACTAATACTGTCCCATACACAAATATAAAAAGCATGATTTGGAAACAATTTTTTTTGGTCTGTAACGAACGGTTCAGATTATTTTAAAATTGCTCCAGGGGATAGGTGATAAATGATTTTGAGAAAATTGAATGTTTTTTTAAACCTTCAGTAATATTATGTTTGTTTGTTTATTACAAAACTTTGAATTTCATCAAACATCTGGTATTCTATGCTGAAATCAAATTTGGGGTTAAATGTGTAAGGGTGGAATATTGATGCCAATTTTTTTTAAGAACAAAAAAAGACAAAACATCTGAAAACGTACACAACTTGATTCTGGAATGGGATTTGTTTTGTCTTTGGCAAAGGAACACTTCATATTGTCTTTGGGTTGGGTCACTTCAGGGGGTAGGGGATCAATGGGGGGTGATTTTATGAAAATTTAATTTTTTTGTTAAAAGTCGAGTAATATAACCTTTCAGAAGTTTATCGGTAGAGGAATACGAATATTTTCTTTTTGTTCAAGTCATGGATCCTGAAATCATTTCATGAGATAGTATTTCTAAAAAGAGTAGATTATCACAGCTATTTGGATGTAGTGATTTAATTTGCAATACTTTCTCGGTAGAAACGATTCTGACAATTGTAGTGGGGTTACCTTCCACTGCATTGAGAACTGACTCTTCAATTTGAGGAGGTCATTGGTATCTTTTGCATATAGAATTAGATTTTACAGATTTCAAGGCATCTATTTCCCTAAAACATCTGCAGATATGTCCAAAAATATTTCTGCTGCGTGCTATTCATCCGGGAAAACCTGTCATAATAAATTCTCACTGCTTCTTTTCCATTTTGTTTCGCTTCACCACAATGTAATAACAAATTAGCTAATTCACCCAAGGTATAATTGAAAAGTGCATTTTAAAAGCATATACAGCATCTATTACAAGGCTTGTTCAATTAAAACCCATCTTTGGTCAGGTTAGCCTTGAAAACAGTTGTAATCACTCAAATGACGTTTTGCAATGTAAGTTTTGTTTGTAAACATCACACTTATGAGTTCCTGTCATTTGTATTTAACAGCGATTTTAAGTATTGTGACTTTAGAATGGCGTTTGTTGTTAACAATCCATCTAAATATAATCAGTGTGCGGTCATTCAATTTTTGTGTGATAAAGGTTTGCAACCATTGCAAATTCAAACACGATTGCAAGCAGTGTATGGAAACACATGTTTTGCATATCCAACTGTCAAGGAATGGTTTCAAAAATTTAAGAGTGAAAGAGAGAAGATAAATGATAAGCCGCAACTAGGTGCATTGAGTACTGCATCAACAGACAGGAATGTGGCATGTGTAGAAGACCTGATTAGAGGAAATCGTCTATTGTCATTCAAAGCAATTACAGAAGATGTTGGTGTGATTATAGAATCTATCCGTAGTATCGTATACAAACTGGCTTACAGCAAAAGGTGTTAAAAGGTAATCGTTTTCAGTCGGATGAAGAAGTACTAAATGCCTTAAAAGAATTTTTCGGGCATTAGCCACAAGAATTCTTTAAGCAGGGTATACATCAGTAGGTGAAACAATGGGATATGTGCCCTAATAATAATAGTCATTATTTGTAAATATATTTGCCAATAAATTCGTTCTGAACCAAAAATGGGTTTCAATTGAACAAGCCTATTATTACCTTGATAAATAAATGACAATAACAGCCTAATTTTTTCATTCTTTCCAAAACACATTCGATACACAACATAAGACAACATAATTGCATTTATCTCATAAGCGAGATGAAAATCGACAAAATATAAAAAAAATTATCAGCACTAAATGACCTACATAACTGCTAAGAAAGAAACGTCAGTGACAGATTTTTTTTTTCTTAGAAAATTATTAGTAATGGCACCAATGTACCGCCCCTTTAAAGGTAACCACACTCTTTTAGCAGTAAAATATGTACCAGTCCGAATATCTATCACCTTCCAAATTTCATGCAGCTTGCTGGTCATGATCTTCATTTTGATATTTTTGACACATCGATCCTTACCCGATACCAAGTTTGTTTTTTCAAATGAAACCTCCGGTATATATATATATATATATATATATATATATATATATATATATATATATATATATATATATATATATATATATATATATATGTTTTAATATTAACTAATAAACCAGATTTTTTTTTCAGCTTTATTTGATAATATGACAGGTTGTTGAGCAATGATTGGTATTACTCCACGGAGTTTCGAAATTTTACTTGCAATATTTTGGTTTTTTGCTAATAAGTCGAAAACCGCTAATAATAGGTAGAATATTATATAGTACTTTAAGAAAGAAAATCAATTGATCTTGCTATTCCTATATAATACAGGATGTTCGATTTGAAAATCTCACATTACCTGCCATTATATGTTCTACCTAAAGACCATTTTTATTGTAGACAGCCTATATGCAATAATTGGATTTTCATGACTATATCAACCTATTAGCAAACAGCAACAAAAAACTGAAACCTCTATCTATGCTGGTTATGGAAAGACTCTTTTGTTGTTGTTAATGAATGGAGGTTGCGAACTTTCCTAACTAATAACTTTTATTTTCTTAACGTCTTGAGATAGGTTAACAGATATATAAACACACACACACACACACAAATATATATATATATATATATATATATATATATATATATATATATATATATATATATATATATATATATATATATACTTTAAAAACATTACTGCAAACATAAGAGTGTCACAATACAGACATTTTTTTCATTTGAAAAAATAATGTTATGGGACGACGCCGCCATGTCATAAATATTTTCAAAATGAAGACCATAACCACTTAAGAACATAACCTAAATTCACATTTCTATCAATTTTGAATCACTATATACTTCTAATACTCCATCGAGTTTGGCCCACGCTTTACATATAATTTTGATACAAGTATATAAAGTGGTATTATTTGGTGGTTTTAAATTACAAATGCAAATTAAATTAGCTGCGATTTCTATGAAATCCTGTTTTTAGGATTGTCATTTTAGGACTAAGAGTACAACAATTATACTATTTAACTCATCTGTAAATATGTACAAAGTTTTCACATCACCAGACAGACGATCCTAAATTTGATATTTTATGTCTATGATGGACAAACCTTCCCTTTAAATCTTCATTCATGTCCATGAGGCGTTTCTGGTATGGTTGATAATCTGCAACACAATTATAAAAAAATTAGATGCATAAAAAATTCTAGATTCTACATCTAACATTCTATATGTGAGGTATATAATAAACCTCACCTACCCAACCAATAGTCCCAATAAGGATTCAGATGAAAACCCCACTATAGACAATACAGAACCACCAAAGGACAGTTTGATCTCTTTCAAGTCTATGGTTGAATACACCAAGGCTTTAGAGATGATATCCGGTGAGATTTCGAGAGTAGGAAGATTACGACTCCATAATTGAACTACAACCCAACCTACACCTAACCACCACTCTAAAGATTAGGCAGATTAAGGCCTAAAGAGTTCTATTCCATTCATATTTTACCCAACCTCTTGAAAATGACAAATGGCTCCAAGCCAGAATGTCGAGGTTCAACAAATTCTAGAGAAAGTTCAACCAGACATATTAGTTAAGCGAATGATATGATATCTGTCCGCTTTACATAAGTCGTCACAAGTTATTTACTACCAGTTTCAATAATTTTCTGGGCATACTAGATCATTAAGTTTTCATAGCCAACTTAGAATGTTCTGACGACAGCCATATTTTTATGGGGCTGAATGGAGAATAAAACAAGCAGTATAAGTCACAAAAAATCAGAGATAGCATCACAAAAGGCTAAACTGGCTTCCACTTTTTGTAAGGAGTGTACATATGCTCATGCACTATGTTTGTATAATAGAACATTTCTTCATGACAATGGCAATTTTTTCTTGTTTTAACTTTTTTTTTCCACATATATGAAAAATAAACACTATTCCTTATCCACTTCGACTACTCTCTTATTTCAGCATGCACAACTTGACGAAACTGAGTCACCAGCGATGCCCACTTGTCATGTTACTTGATTCATTTAGATACCACTGCCATATTTTATTTGTCCACTTTTATATACCTACCAGCAATTTTTACATTCTACTAAATATAATATTACAAGATATCACCAATAATACAATTGGTCCACAAATTATCCAAGAGGTTTATGCACCAGTAGTACATATAGCATCACAACGGAAGAACTTCGGCATAGTGTTAAAATCTAAGTATATAATACAATCTGAGTGTAGCGTGACCAGCATTAACATTGCTTTCCATAATTATAATTATAAAATTTAACAATTTAAAGGAGCACCTATTATAATAACCAGTCTAGCTAATCATATAGAATCCTGTCTCATTGAATCAGACAGGATAGAAAGCTTGTCTGCTTATACTTTGTAATCAGTATGGAAAAGCTTTCTGATAATGTAACAAAATTAATCAATGACACCCACTAAGCATGGTAACTTACAAATGCTTACCGCAACGTTAGATAATTTACCATTAGGCAAGTTAAGTTTGCAACATTTCTAAATGTTTGCAGGCAAAAAACCAATGCAAACTTACAAATGAAACTTTAACGTAACTTTCAAAAATAATATCTAGTTTGCCGTGTTGTGGTTTTTCTCCATTTGTAAGCTCACGTTAAGTTACAATTGTAATGTTTCTGAAAGTTTGTTTCAAATTGTAAACATTTGAATTCCCTCCGTTTTCGGGTATGTTCGATCCTATGTCATCGTCGTCCAATAGCAACATAGCAACACCGACGCCAACAGCGAACTGACTGACAAATGACAAAGCGCCCGGCATTAATTAATGGCGGTTTGTTGTTTACTTTTTTTATAATTTCATCATCATAAGTTGTTATTTGATCTATGTCTATTTATTTTCCTGGAAGTTTTAAAGATTGAACAATCTTATTGTAGCCTGAATTGTTTGAATTTTGTAATTCGTTGTCTGGAGAGTAGATAATGAAACAAGGAGTATATCGACAAACATTTCAGGTAAGAATCCCTAAAACAGCTATATATTAAATACATGTGTGAATTCATTATTCTCTTTTCTGTAGCATAATTATTTTGGTATGTCGCTATTGGTGAATTTTAATTATAAAATGGCTGCATTTATATTTTTGTTTCTTTTTATGAAATATTATATTATTTACATGAATTTTGTTATGTCCTTAGAAGCAGCCTGGAGATGTCATACCTGGTCAGACCAATTCATTTTAAAACGTTAAATATGATTGACCTATGGAAGCATGTGGCTTATACATAGCAATTGGCATCATGATAACAGTGGAGCAGTACCCATCAAGCTGCCAGGATTGCTTATTTTACACTTGTCGCAGTATTCTATGCTATGGAACATTCATATGGGTTAACTCGTCAGCAGCGGAACATGTGTTTATCATGCAAAAAAGAGCAATAAGGACATTGTGTGCGTAGGTCCAAGAAAAAGCTGCCCTGATGTGTTCGAGGCCAATGGGATACTTAGGTACACTTCCAGCTATATCCTTCTTCAGTATATGTATTCAAAATATCCAGTGAATGATGAAGTTCGCAATATCAATACCAGGTACAGGCATGAATTAAAAATACAGTTCCACAAAAAGGAGAAAACAAAGCAGATGTTTGATTACTTGGGAATCAAATTCCTCAATTTTCTACCTAATGTTATTAAGATGCTTCCACTAACAAGATTACAGTAGGCACTAGTGGATGTTATAAAACAAAAACCAAGGTGAAGGAATTTATTAGTGCTCTAAAGCAATGTCTATAGTGTTACATACTACTTGTATTCATTCTTTGTAGTGTGTGTGTCTGTGTGTTAGGCAAAAGCTTTGGAAGGCAAGTTCGACTAGCCACAGACTTTTTTTATATATACGTAATTCATTGTAGTCATAATTTTGCTTTATTTTAACTCAATGTTTCTGACATTTTAGACATTGACGGTACTATACTTACTCGATAGGGATAGTTAAGACATGTGTGAACACTTTCGGAGACTGTCGTCATGTTTAAGCTATTTTCGCAGTGAAGTTGTATTCATTTACCTGTGCTTGATTTATCCATTGCATATTCTTACGTTTGCTTAATTAAACTTTCTCTAAAATCGAAATGAACGCACCATTTTAGATAATTCTTTTTCACAATAGTATTTGATATGTTGAATTTATTTTATGTAACATATGTCACCACATATTTTAGAAGCTAAAAAAAATCTTGCCTCTCAAAACAAGTAATGCTGCAGAAGGCTTCGTTTTTGTTATTGCTGTTTCACACGTTTTTCTAGACGACTAAAGAGTTATTTAGTAAAACAATATCAAAAACAATTAATTGGTATTTATTTAGAAAAAGGAATTTTTGAAATCCGTCAATTAATAACGATATCACGAGCTCAAGTTATCTATTTTGTCGCTGAGTTTTGACTAGAACTGCATTTTAGGCTAAACATGGACACGCTCGCAATATGTCTAACTATTTCTATCTAGTAACTATAGTCGGTACTTATAAAGACAGTGACTTACCATGTACATTTGATGGTCAATAAAGTCTATATCTATCTATCTATCAGCAGAAATGAAATTGTAAGTCTTTAATTTTTTTATGTAATAAAGATTTTATTCTAATTAACATTGTCTTGTCATTTATTACAGTTTTACAAGAAATTTTATATTATGTATAAATACACCTATATACCTATATTCAGTATTAGTTTGTAACTTGAAATAAATTCAGTTAATCAAATACAGTTTCTTTTTTCAAAAATGCTTGGACACATTGGTTAGTATTTCGAGTTGCAGTCTTTTAAAAAAGCTATACAGTATATACCATATTTGAAAAATGACTTCATCGATAATTTCTTTAAATCAACCTTACGTTTTTGTTGACTATTTTTAAAGTTCTTACATGTGAAGTTGTAGAAAACCAGCAGATTTAAAATTTTTATTCATTGATAACTACACAATTTTTTTCGTGCTTTCAACTCAAGATTTATAATAAAAATTTGAAAGTTGGTGGTTTTGTATCGCTTGATGTGTACTTTAAAAATAGTCAACAAAAAGCTAAGGTTGTCATTTACAAAAATTATCAATGGCATTTGATACAAATTGTATAATACATTTTTGAAAAGATTGTAACTGAGAATATTATCAGACTCCGAGCATTTTTGAAAAAAAAAAGGTGAAGTAGATTAATTGGAATTATCCCAGGTTACAAACTTGCACTGTATATATAATATATACAATTGCAGATAAGTTGCAAATGTAAGTTTAAATTTTACAACTTTGCCAGGCCCTTTTAAAATTGAAGCTTGCTGTAAAGTAACATGTGTAAGTATAAAGAAAGTTAGTAACAGCTCACTACAGTAAACTTGCAGTAAAGTTACAAAAGAAACACTTACATATGTAAAGTCACTGGGGGGAAGATTTGCCATTTGCAACAAACTTGCAGGAGGCTTTCTGCAAGTTATCTATCAAACTTACACTTGCTTTGGAAAAGATTCTGCAATGTTAATGCAATATTACCTTGCTCAGTGGGCATTAGCTTAAGGGAAATTACAAGTTTGACACTATTTAAAAAAATATTACCTGGACAGTACGCTTCCTGTTTACAATACTCCATACTACATATTTTAATTAGAAAGAAGCCACTGCAGCATCAAAGGTCATAGGTTATACCTCTTGCGTGACCCTCTTACTCTTTCTCATCTTTAAGAAAACTCACTACTGCTGATTTTGTGAAAACTACCATTGCTAAAAAAGGAAATAATTTTTAAAGTAGGTTCTACTTATGTGTCCATAAATGACAATAAATTATAACACAAACTAATTCAAGCTCACAAAACACAACAGAAAAAATCTTAGGCTTTGGACATGTGCTAAATTATTTCACCTTGGGTAAATACTTCAAAGTATATAAGATTACCTCTAAAATGATAACATAAAAAATAGGAATACATACCTTTTATATATAGTAAACATCTTTCAACTTTAATTATATAAATTCATCTCTGTTTTGTTGTTTTCATAAAAGAGATTCGCAAATTTAAGGTTACTTTCTTAAAAACAATTCACGTAGATCCTAACTTGAATTTTGCTTTCACTTGTGTGTCTTCTTCTGATACATAAGGTGTTTCTGCCAAAATAAATATAATATCACGATTACCTGAATCATGGTAGTGAAGAAAAGATTTCACCGTACTATTTGATATTTAGAAAAAAAACATTAAAACATGATGTGGATATACCGTGTACGTGTTGTAGCGCTTTCCACCCTAACGGCGTTTAAATTGACAGTAGACAGTACAACACTGCTGCATTGACATATAGTGCAAAGAGTTTTCAAGTATAAATAAGTTTTAATTTAAAATATCATACGGATTTGGTAATTCAAAATCTTTGGTTATTGTACCGCAATTATTGTTTGAATTATGTCATTAGTAATTTAAAAATATGTTAGGTTCATATGTTTTCATCCTAAGAATCAAATTACATTTTAATATTTGTTAATTTTTATTATATCTGACAACCCTGCTTATTTATATTTACGAACTCTTGTGTCGCTTCGACGATTTTACATTTTTCGGGTCTAAAGTAATAAAAAACACATTAATACTCTAACTATCCTTGTCAACGTTGAATGTGCGAAATGGCTATGCAATTCAAACTGATGTCGTAGATTATTTATTTCTTACTCATTAATTATTTCTTACAAATTTTTTATTTTCGAACAACTTCTTTCCTCGTGGACCATTTAAGTTGAAATTTGGTTACCAACTTTATTTTGCCACCCCCTTTATATGTGCAAATTTTCATTTGAATCACTGCATTACTTAAAACAAAAAAAAATATTGCGTTTTAAAAACTTCCTTTACATTTTTTATACAAAAAATTTAACCTACGGTGCTCATCTTCGAACTCATCCAAGCCATTAACAAAATCAAGGTATTCTCCAAATTTAGTGAAGATCGGTCAAGTATTTTTTGAGTTATCAGTTGGATACATATATATATATATATATATATATATATATATATATATATATATATATATATATATATATATATATATATATATATATATATATATATATATATATATATATATATATATATATATATATATATATATATATATAAGCATATAAAAATCAAAACCGACCTTGGATATGGGTTCTAGAGGACCAAATTCGCGCTCATTTGAAGAAATTTTTCAAAAGTCTCACCATCGATACCTCTCTATTAGTGAATTTTCTTAATGAAAATTCACTAAAAACAGACAATATGTAACCGTTGAAATATTACATATATATTGTTACATCATCTTAAAGTGACGAATTTAATCGTGAGAGAAAGTGGTTGCCCAATAAAATTTTCTATATCACTGTCTATGAATAAATGAATATTAATTATATTAAATCAAATCGGTCGAAAATGTCATGATATTAAAAACTATTCATTTTATATTGATTGCTAATTGCTGGCCATTTTCCAGGCTACAGAAAACTTATTTTTACTTAACACAGATGTAGAGACTTTTTCTCTGACTTCGGAAGTGTTTGTTTTCCTCTCTGCAGCCGGTTTCACCTTTTACCACATCATCATGGAGGGGAAAATTGAATTGATTTATAAGCACCCATGACAACTAAGTAAAAATCCGTTCTTACGTTAGGGTACCAAAAAATTCTTAAAAATAAAATAACAATGACAGATGATGCCTATAAAATGTCTATGTTATGTTGTTTTTTTTTTTGAAACAGGTGGGGAAAACCTATTATCGAGATCTCGATCACACATTTCAGGTTGTGGGAATTTGAGATGCAGACGCGTGGAGTACCGGACCGTAATCCATACCTCCGTTGAAATAGTTCACACATGACAATGGGATTTTGAATGTTACCGTTCTAATTCATTAATGTTATCTTCTCTGATGGCGCTGTCAAGCAGCGAAACCGACTACCGAGAAGAAAACAAACATTTTGAAGCCATAAAAATAGTCTCTACGTCTATATGTTGTTTCCATTCTGTTGCGCCGCTGGGGGTTAGTGTGTAGGGATGAGCTTCGGGCGCTTATGCGTTAGTGGAAATTGATCGTCGCAATCGGTGGCACTACGAATGAGAGCATTTGGCGCAGCGAGCAGTTGAGATATGAACGGAATTTTCAGATCAGAGTGAAGCTGACTGTTTATGACAAACCATGTTGCTCCAGTAACCGTTCTCATAATTTTATTCTAGATCATTTGGAGGGTATATGTGTGTCTGCAGCAATGGCCCATGCAGGAGATTCATAGGACAAGGCTGGTCAGGTTATCACTTTGTACACGAGCAGTTTATTGTTCATGGACAATTTGAAGTTTCTGTTAAGAAGTGAGAAGAACTTCGAAGATTTATATCGGACATGTTGTACATTCGAGCGCCATGTGTCCAGGATAACCCCCAAGGTTTGTGTCAGAGTTGATTTCGGATACCAGTCTTGCAGCTCGTCTACGATAATTTGTAGACATTGGGTCCTCAGTTGCGTGTATGTACTGGGTATGATAGTATCATCACACTACCATGCCCAGTACATCCACGCAACCGAGGACCCAACGTCTACAAATTATCGTAGACGAGCTGCAAGACTGGTATATACGCACTATAAGCAGATGCGCTTATAGTGCGTATGTCACGTATTTTGGGGGTAGCGGAATGTCTGCGACAAATATATTGGACAGCAGTGGGGAGATGGCATAAACCTTTGGAAGGTCAACAGTGGCTGAGTGAATTGTAGATCTGGTTCCCGGTAATTAACCTGGAACTTCCTGTGTTTCAGTTAGGACCTGATGAGGAGTATCAGAGAAAGCGAGTAATTGAATGATAGAAGTTTGTAAAGAAAGCCTGCATGCCAAACATTGTCGAAAGCTTGAACAATGTCAAGAAATATTGCACCAGTTCACAGTTTTTGTTAAATCCTTCGATGATATTTTCTACTACCCGGAGAACTTGACTTGCGGTGAAGTGCTGGCATCTGAATCTAAATTGCTAATCTGGGAGAATATGGTTTTCAGAGGTGTTAGTGGCTAGCCTTTTCTGAATTACTCTCTCAGAAATTTTGCCGATAACAGGGAATAGGCTAGTAGTTGGCCTATTGTTTTTGGGGAACAGCGGGGCTGAATAGCAACTGCAAATGATCCGCGAAGGCGTTGCTTTATTTGCATCCATGTTAACGGTATCGTTTAAACCATTAAGTGGTAAGTTCGAGAGTAAGTATTTGCTAACGAAGAGCTTTGGCCGTTTGCAGATAGAAGTGTCTTTGGTAAAAAGAGTGTGCAGGCGTTGCTCCCAACGGTTGCTGCGGAGAGCGGAGTTCTCCTAGGACGAATCGGATTTGTTTGATGGGTCTGTTTGCGTTTTGTCTGTCGATGAGAGTTTGGGTGTGTTGAGCTAGTCTACGCACACGGTCATTTTCTTGCATCATCTCTCTGATACCGGACGGACAACGGGGAGATTATTTGGGGCGGAGTACGTCCTTGGTGTATGTTCGATAGGACAATGGATTTTGGAATTGTACCCTTGAGTTCGGGGATGGCTCCGGATAGCTGAAATATTGCCAAGGTGGTTTTTAAGGTGATCTGTGAACGCTGGCCACAGGGCCTTTCTTTTGGAAGTCCGGTTCCTCATTGCCATAACCGAGTTGCAATAAAACTGGGTTGTGGTCCGACGAGAGGTCGTTGTATATGGATATTTCGCGAAGAAGGGTGGTGTTCGACATGATTGCTGGGTCGAGCACGTCAAGTTGACCCACACTGCCGAAGTGTGTAGGTATTTGGAAGGCGTCAACAATTTGGTTTGCATGGTTGACATTGCGAGAATGCCAGTAAGGTTGTTTTGCATTTAGGTCGCGAGCCATTATTATGGGTTGATTGGTGTTGAATAAGAGTCTAGATCAATGTTAATGGGCTTTAATAGACCTACGGGGAAAGTGTTGGCTACGATTTGTGTAGACGTAATAAGAGGTTGGTGGCCGATATTTGTTTTAACGTGCTGTGCCGCCACCTCTATAAGTGGTGGGGGTTCGATGAGGTTTGGAGAAAAGTCAAGACTTTCTCGGCGATCGATTTTAATTTAGTGAAATCTATCGAGGTCATAAAAGAAAGAGCAGTGGAGAGGCCTGGGTCTGCATTTGCAGAAGGATCCGGATTTGGTTTGGGATTTGCCTATTTTGGGACATTTCTGGTTTTGGGGGACGATAATTTTCAGTGGCCACCGCATAGGAAAAGTATGACTTCTGACACGTTCTGATGATGCATTGGCACAGCGGGGGCTCCCCTACGTGGCCGTTGGGAGTGTCCGAACGGCTGACAATGATGAAACTGGTTTGGATTGGACTTTTTCTGTGGCGACTTCACCTGAACGGTAAGGCCACACACAGTTTTAGTGTCGAAATTGGATTTCTCTGTTTTCGGAAAGCTGACAATGATGAGAAGCATGAAAACTTTTTTCTCTGCCTCTTCGTAGCATTCGGTGGACACTGTCGGGGTGGAAACTCTGAACGAAAAGATGTTTTTCAGCCTTTTCAACAAGGATGGACTGCTGAGGGCAATTTTAATTTGTTTGTCCTCCTTAAAGTGATAGGAGTGATACTGGAGCGAGATACAGACTATCCATAAGTTTTGTTGCCACTATAAAGTGGTTGACTGTTGCCAAGTGAATTCTCACGGAATATGTGAGTGTCTTGACGTTATTTCTGGTTGTGGCCGGAGAGATAGGTCCACTTTGCTTTATGGCGCATGAAAATAGGCGGAGGAAGGGTGAATTTAGGAACTGAATTTGCAGCCCGGTTTAGTTCCTTTGTTAGTCCTCCAGGTTAGCCTTGATGTCAGACTCGCAAGGTCTAAAGTCATCGGACGGGGCATCATACCGGTTTCGGTTTTTTTAGTTGAGGGGCGAAGGAAGCGGTAAAGCTTTCCAATGATTGGGCAGGTCCTGCAGGATCTGGATTCTTGGAGAGATTTGGTTTCGGGGTTATATTGGGGGATGGTGAAGGATCGCCTGTTAAAGCGGCTATGCAAGACGCTTTAAGGGCTGGTGATAGGGTTCGCATAGTTGCGAGGTTGGAGGTTCTTTGGCAGCATGTCCATGCCAGCCATGGTTCACATAACAGGGGTAAGGGGGCGCAGTGCAAAGAGAACCAATTCCCCAGGGATTCCCTTGAAGCAGGTGGTCTATCTCCAGTTTTACAGTTTATTTGCAGTTTTTAAAGAATATAGCTAACTTTATAATTTTTTATTTATGTTGACAAGTGCTATCAAATTTTGTATTAATATACAGATATTCCATAAGAAAAATATAAATGAGATATGTCAGCATGATATGGAAAGTCATGTATTTATAATAGTATTACCAAGTTATGCTGCACATAATTCACTACATTTTATGTGTGTCTCTAAAAATAATAGAGTTATTTCCCAGTTACGCTAACCTTGGCCACCCTTTAAACATAATTTTTTTAACTGACTCCAAATATGGGTTCTAGGAGCTCTAATTCGCACCAATTTCACGAAATTTCCCGAGACTCTTACCGTCACCGTCTCTTATCGTGAATTTTCTGAATAAAAATGTACTAAAAGGTTCAACCTCCCAGATAATATTTTACTGACCATTTTTCTGAATATTATTGTAGGCACTAATATCTGAACAGGTACTGTACCTACTGTTACAGTATTAGATCGAGAACTTACATATCGTATTACCGTGAATAGTTGTGCAGTTTTATATTTACCTAGTCTGACCTAGTTACCATGACTGATAAACTGTTATACAAACATTAAAATTAAAACTGGACTATTAAACAATTCATGTTGCAGTGTTCCTCAACGTCAATACCGTAAATGATTTTAAGTGTTTACATCGAAGGAAATATTTATTTCGCATCGGCGGGTATATAAATGTGAGATTTAACGGCGATGAATTTCAATGTTAAGGTTGTCTCTTTGTAAATGTGAAAGTGACGCGCAAACGTAGAAAGTAAAACTCGAATATGCTTTCTTCACCGACTACTGTTAGCTTATTCGTGTTGCTTCTTCCAAGACCAACCATTGTCCCAATTATAACTGTTCTTCTGCGTGCATATGTTTTAACTTAATAATTACATTTCTTTATCTAGTGTAAAAAAAACGAATATTATTAGAGAAATCTGCTTCATTTTCATATTACTTTTGATGTTAATTCTTTTTTAACAAGCATGATTGTTGAAAATTCAAAATTATTAGGTCGCTGTGAGTTAAGCTCTATTAACGACCAGTAGTTTTGGTGTTTTTGGGACAAGTAGCACGATGACTAAATTATAAAGTTTTTGTTGACACATTTAAGATATCGGGTAATAACAGTTGCAATTACTGAAATACGGTTATTTGAACTGCAAACATTCAAATTACCAAACATTCAAATTACCAAAAAAGTTGTATAAACGTATAAACAAAGGGATGTGTGGGTGATTTTTAAAATCCTAAATCAGTAAAATTTTTGTAAATCAAATTGTCATTCGGTTTATCTTTCTGATACAATAGCAAGAAATTTATTTCTGCTTAGAAACTTAGTTTCCATTTTCCCACTCCAAGCTCTCATTATTTAATACGTGGGTGATCCAAAAGTAAGGTCTTCTATTTTTTAGCAAAAGAGGCAAACGTTTGCTTCAAAAATTGATACATCGTTTTAAAGCTTGAAAAGTCCTCTATTAGTGGATTTATATTAAGAAGATTCACTAATAGAGAAGTAACGATGGTGAGACTTTCAGAAAATCTTTTCAAATGAGCGCGAATTAGGCCCCTAGAACCCACATGCAAGGTCCCTTTGTGCTGAAAAAGTGAAAGGAGTACCCTGCGTTCGAACCCAGTGCCCTTCGGTTCAGAGGCACACGTTCTTACCACTGAACCACCGAGGCTCTTTTATTTTAGTTATATATATATATATATATATATATATATATATATATATATATATATATATATATATATATATATATATATATATATATATATATATATATATATATAGGGTGCCACATAATTAATTGGACATTAGCCAAGGTGAGATAGCTGGCACAAAAATAAAACGATTGGGCTCAACTGGCCTTAGTAAAATGTTACTTCGTTTCGTTTTACAAGGTGTTTAATTAAATTTTCTTAAAGCTATTTTTTCAAATATCTTGAAAGTGGTTCAACATATTATTATGAAATGTGGCATGGTGTTTTTAGGCATTGTGTGTAATACTATGACGGTATCAATTTCACCACCGCCGCTAAGTGGCGCCACCGACAGCAACACTAGTTCATTAACATCGTCATAATTTTTTGTCCACACTATATGCAGATTTTGGAACACAAAGAAAGAAAGCCTATTGAGTTTCACACAAAAAAGGTTTACTTCTTTGAAGTCGAAAAAGTTGACCGTTTTCAAAATAAACGTACTTTTTCAATGAAAACCAAAAATCTATTTTTACTTTGTTGCGAAGTATGTTATGGTAGCAAATAGAAACTTGTTTACTATAACTTGTCCAAATCGACTGACATTAAACAAGTATCTTTGTCACTTTATTATTGTTATTTGCGTTAAAATGCCACGTCATAGTAATTTTTCAAATTCACAAATGCGAGATATGGTGTGTCTTTATGCTTAGGAAAATTTTTGTTCGCGCAGAGCAGCACATCGCTATTTTGACCTTTATCCTGATAGAAGGCAACCAACCTATAAAACTTTTAACGCACTATACGATAGATTAGGTGAAACAGGCTCATTTCATCCCAAAAATAAAAATGCAGAAAGACCGAGTGTAATTGATGCTGATATGGAAGACGAAATCATAGTTCGTATTATCGAAGACGCGGAAACCAGCACAAGACGTGTTAGTGCAGCAACGGGTATAAGCAAATGTTCAGTGTCCAGGTTCAGAATCATACGCAAAGAAAAGTTGCATCTGTATCACTTTACTCGAGTTCAGCAGCTTTTACCACAGGACTTACCAAGAAGACTTCAATTTTGCCAGTTTATGAGAGAACGCTATTTAGAGGATCCAGTGTTCTACAAGAAAATGTTGTTTACTGATGAAGCCTTATTAACCAGAAGAGGTATGGCGGAATAGCCATACCTATGCGATTGAAAATCCTCATGCTATCCGCGAACATCATTTTCAACATGAATTTTCAAGAAACATTTGGTGTGGCATTCTTGGCAATTGTATTGTGGGACCATTTGGACTGACACCTAGACTTACCGAAGCAACGCATCTCTTGTTTTTTAGAGATAATCTACCGATCAATTTAGAAGATGTACCTTTAACTTCAACAAGTGGCTCTTGGTTCATGCATGATGGTGCTCCAGCACATTGCATCCTACATGTGTGAAATTATTTAGATGAAATTCACCCTCAAATGTGTATTGGTAGAGATAGTGTGCACCCATGGCCAGCGACTTAAATCCGCTAGGTTTTTACTTTTGGGGTTATTTAAAGTCACTGGTCTACAAAGATCAAGTAAATAACCGCCAGCAATTATTGGAAAAGACCGTACAGGGTGTTAATAATATCAGAGCTCAACAGAATTAATGTTTTAAAGTAAGAGATAATTTTAATAGAAGAGTGAGAAAATGCATTGCCGTAAATGGTGAACACTTTGTGCACTTACTCTGATTTGTTGTTGTTTTGCTTCTAAAGTTGCAGTTTAATTTTAGACTAATTTGACTAGGTAGATTAATGTAATTTGTAGCAATCTTTCGGATATCCATTTTGTTAATTATATCTTTTTAATTAATAGTTTTATAGATGTTATTTTATTTAATGGCTTTGTTGAATTCTTACTAAAAATGTTTCTTTCGATAACGCAGATTTTATTGTGCTAAAACGTATCTACAACAGATACACATAATTTGCACTAAGATCGAAGCCCTCGAGAATACATGACGTTTGCGCATAGTCGTTTATTTAATTTCATTGAAAAAGTGCATTTATTTTGAAAACGGTCAACTTTTTCGACTTCAAAGAAGTATACGTTTTTTGTGTGAAACTAAATGGGCTTTCCTTATTTTTCTTCGAAAATGTGCATACAGGGTGGACAAAAAATTATGACCATGTTAACGAACCACTGTTGCTTTCGGTAGCACCACTTACCGGCATTGGTGAAATTGATACCGTCATCATATGATGCCTAATAATACCAAGCCACATTTCATATTAATATGTACAACCACTTTCAAGATATTTGAAAAATAGTTTTAAGAACAATTAATTACACACCCTGTAAAACAAAAACTAGTAACATTTTACTAAGGCATCTTGAGCTCCATCCCTTCATTTTTGTACCAGCTATCACTCCTTAGCTAATGACCAATTAATTATGGGCGATCCTGTATATATATATATATATATATATATATATATATATATATATATATATATATATATATATATATATATATATATGAGGGCCACTATGGGGATCTCCAAACCGGTGTTGGCTTGGTTAAATAGAAGAAAAGTTGCGCACTCAGAAGCCCAACAAAATATCGGTTAGACATCTCTGAAATTTTTTGTTTCGTTTTTGAGATTTTTTGAAAATTTTGGATTTTTTGATTTTACATATTACTTTTTCTGGACTTAATGGTGGACCTACACCAATTCCAATAACACTTCTCCAAAGCAACTTTTCATTTTCTTTAACCTAGCATTGCTAATTTTTGAATCCGACGTTTCGTCTTTGCAGGACCATCATCAAGTTTTTTTTAAAATATGGCCCTTATTTTCTGATATCATATTCTGAAAGTCCTTTTTATTCTAAATTCAGCGATGTGTCACGCTTTGTGGTTTAGTACCATTTTAGTTGTTTTTCGACCTTTATCAAGAAAATTCCTATTTCGGACCTGTACATAGCTTTTAAACTTAAGTACAACGCGACTAGCTATATCAATTAATGACTTATGTCATTTAGGCGTTTACTAATAATCCAATATATCAATTGAGGCAATAATTTAATAGAACAACTTACTTTGAATATCGGATGGAGGGTGTCTAATTCGAGAACATTTTTTGAAGGAACCAAAGTCGTCACCTCTCTATTAGCAAAGCAGAAAAGCATATCACCTTGAACCCCATTAGAATCGTCGCAGCTACAGAGACAGCTTTTGTCCTTAACTTAAAAAAAAGTAAAGATTTTAAACATGCAATTCTCAAACACCTGCATAAATTTAAATTTGAAACAAAGCTATAAAAGTCAGTCAGGCAATATACATCTTTATACATGTTATGGCATAATTGACAATATCGAACAACAATCACGTATAATACAATTTGATTCGTATAGTCAATTAAAATTCATATCTCTTTAACATACACGCAATCACATATTATATAAGTTAAAAATTAAAAACGTTTGTAACAAGATATTTTATTATTTCAGATAATGGGTTTAGGAGGAGATGACAGTTCTGCACACGAGTACGTTTGGCAGCTGGGAGAAACTGAAAAAAAGAGAGCACTGGAGGAACTCAGGGAAGATGATAACATCAGGGAGCAATCTTTGGAGCAAATGCGGGACTGGATTAACAAACATCCAAATATAAAAAAATGCAGAACCGGTAAGAAATATTCCAAAATCACCTTTGTTATGTTATCTTAAAAAATAGTATAAGGTGCAACGTGTACCCTAGATCAAACATAAATTACATAAGGACATAGTAGATTTACAGCAATAACGACATTTCTTGAATAAATAAAGACCATAGCAGTCCATAGTGTTTACAATGTGTGGCTGATATGACGTATAATGAGTTCTAACAAGAAGAAAACAGGTATCTGTCTTTGGTTCACAGGTTCACAATCCAACCAACATTGAGAGTTGCTTGTGTGAAGGCTATTTTCGATTTAGAACGGCCGCAGGACTAGAGAAGCACTTAAGACAATAGAAGAAAGAAGGAGTGAGAAAAATAGAGATACGTTTATTCCATTTGTAAACCTGCGAAAAGCGTGAAACATCCTATATATGATAACATTTTATGATTCTAAATCAAAAATTAATCTAATTTTATTTAACATTATAGTCTATTGAGCAAGTTCTTCCAAAAGTTTTTTTATTAATCTACCTCTTTTCTTTTTTTTTCCAAATGCGTCCTTTAGATAATGTTGCCAGAAAGTGATTACGTCTTAGATACTGACCAACAAATTTTACTTTCGTCTTCTCAATTTCTTTCAGAAATCATTCTTTTGTCACTTCTTCTAGCATAAATGTCTTCGTCTTTCTATCGATGCACCTTGTCTTCGTCATTTTTAATGCATTTGCGTAGAAAAAATTCACTAATGAAGAGATCGCGGTTTGTATTTTGAAAGAATTTCCTCAAATAAGCGGTTGTCGATTTGAAATTTTGGTTATCGCATATATGCTTTCGAGATTTAAAAAAAAATGTACATTGCCGTTTCAGGTTTCTTATTGGATAATCTGAAAATCGGGCCAGTTTCGTATTTCTTGATTTTTCTGAGCAAGAGGTACACACGTCCGTTGAGCAACACGTTGTTAAATTTTTGGCGCGGCAGAGCGTAAAACTCGCCAAAATTTTGAGTCGATTGACTGAACAGTTTCGCGACAAAACCCTTTCAAATACCCAAGTCTATGACTGGAATAACCAATTTTCAAGTGGCCGAGAATCAATGGCAAACGAGGGTCATGAACACCGATCGCGGACAAGCATCAGTGAGGCGAAGATTCGTGCAGTCCATGATCTGATTGAAGCTGACCGGCTCCTTGCAGTATTACAAATTGCCTGTAGAAGTACGTAAGTACGTAAGTACACTATCGATCATTTTGAATGACCCGGGCTATCGAAAAGTGTCGGCAAGATGGGTTCCTCGTCTTTGGATGGAAGATCACAACGCAAACCGTTTTGCGGTTTGTAAATGGCTTTTGGCGCAATATCGAGCAGAGGAAGGTAATTTTTTAAGTCGCATTATCAACTACGACGAGACGTGAGTGCATCGTTACACCCCATAATCTAAACTAGCCAGCATGGAGTGTCGAAAACCTAGAGAAGCCCCATCTCGAAACGCCAAAACTAGTCTTTCTGCAGGCAAAGTTCTCGCCACTGTTTTCTTTGCGATTGCAGAGGTGTACTGCTTATTAATGTCCTTCATGAGCGGCGTACAATTAACGCGGCGTGCCACTGGCAGCTCATTGATGAAACAAAACTTGCTTTTCGGCGAAAAAGACGAGATTTGCCCATCCGCAATCTCATATTTTCCACGGCAACGCTCGACCATATACAGCTGTTTAGACCCAAGGGAAACTGTAAACACTCCACTGGTAAACACGTGAACATCCCTCCTATAGCCCGGATTTATTACCATGTGACTATTACATACTTGCACCACTTAAAGAAGAACTTGAAGGACGTCGTTTTGGTGACGACCAAGACGTGGAAGCGTTTGTGCGCAATTAGTTATAGACAGGATCAAATTCATTTTTCTATAACGGCATTAAAAAACTTTTAATCCGTTGGGAAGAATGTATTGATGAAAGAGAAGATTGCGTAGAAAAATAAGATGTATTCAAAAATTTTCTTACTGTGTCAATAAATTTATTTAAAAACAATTCCCAGCTGATCTCTACTACAGCGTGGCAGTTCTGTGCTCGTTTTTGTGTTATGGGTTTGTATTGTCTCTTTCCTATGTTTTAGTGCTGGTCAGCTTGCACAATGATAGACGTGCTGACTGCAAATCCACTGTTGGTTTCCCTGCATATTTCGCATTTTGGTATATGTAGGACCAGCTAACATTCAATCTTGCTTCTTATACTATTTTCATTGTGAATATCATAATTTTAGCCACATTACTTGGCATACTTATCACATATTCATTGTTTTTGCAATAGTGATACTCTTCACTCAATAGTGATAGTCTTCATAAACTCAGGTGTCCCTATTCATAACATTTCGCAATCAATTGAAAAATATATTCTTTCATTTTTCCCCTGCATATTTTTAATGCTTTACTGTTAGTTCGTTTACAGCAAGAGTTTTTCCTTGCCTTAGTTCTTTAGGGACACTGTCAAATTATTCTCCTAAAATGACGGATTCAGATAATCTGGGTTTATCTTCACGATCTCCTTTTTACTCTTCTTCGCAAATAATTTCCTCTCAGCAATACCGCTCTTTTAGATAGACTCTCCAGTGTTTCCTTTTTTAGTAATAAACTTCAATCATTGCCTTTTATGACCCTCCTATTTCTTATTTTTTCTTGATTCTAGTTTCTTCTCGTCCAGTACTTTACCGCGGCTACTTTTAAACCCCTTTTTATGCCTGTCCACGCAGACATTTCACCGTCGAAATTTACCTTGTTGGTTTCTTCTTTAAACTTTTCCGCATCTTTTAGTTTGTGTATCTACATTCCAGTCATATCTTGTATTTCCTCTATTATTTGTTATGTGCTTCTGCGCTTCACCAATACAAGGTTAAAATCACTAGAGATGATATTGCGCCTTATTAAAAAATCCATATATGCAGTATTTTTAAATATATATATATATATATATATATATATATATATATATATATATATATATATATATATATATATATATATATATAATGTTTTTCAGTGCGATGGCTTCACAGAGTTAAAAAAAAGTATAAATAAAACTTATTAGACTTGCCAAAAATTAAATAATCTTTTGACACGTTAACTGGCAAACCTTCAGTTAATAGGTAATATGTAATTAAAAAATGTAAACATTGGATGTCGAAGATTATTTAAGTTCAAAACCACCACATAAAAGCGGTTTATTGAAAATTGGATTAATAATCTGCTTTTGTTATAGATCCAAAATTTTTGCTGCGCTTTTTACGTACAAAGAAATTCAGCGTACCACAAGCTTGCGAGATGCTGGAGCGGTTCCTGACTATCAGACAGCTATACCCACAATGGTTCAAGAATCTAGATCCTGAGGACAAGGATCTAAAGGAGATTCTGGAAGCAGGTTACTTGGTACCCTTACCAGAACGAGACCAACACGGCCGTAGAGTGATTTTTTCATGCGCCGGTAAATTCGACCCGCACAAGTACACTTCTGCACACATGATAAAGGTTCATTCACTCGTCACCGAGGTTCTTATGGACGATGAGGTTAACCAAATCAACGGATATACCTACATCAATGACGAATCAGGTTTCCAGATGGCACATATTTCCCTCTGGTCACTTACCGATGTAAGAAATATCCTCAGGTGCATTCAGGTAAGCCATTCATTCAGCAGCTTGATTTCATTGATAATTAGTTTCCTTCTTTATTAGTCAATTCGCAGGTTACTTCCTTGGTAACTAATACATTGAAACAAATAGCAGAAAAACCACAAAAGTAATACCAGCTAGTTGGGCACTACATAGGTATTTCAATAAAGGAACTGTCTTCATCATTAACAGTCGTTAACTAACTGTATGAGCAAAATTATTCTAAACTGCGGAGGATTTAATACCAGATGATGCAACCTGAGGACTCTTGTTAAGTCAATGGGCACGACTAACCTGCTAGTCTGTCAATTTTGAACAAAACTATGGGTTATTTTGCGATGTATCAAAAATTGTTGAACTAACTGGTCGCATATCTAAATTTATAGAATTTTGTTCGCCTGGCAGATTTCTAAGCATTCGAAAGCATTTAACTAGCAATAAACCCAGTTAAAGTTTATAAAAAACTTAAGATTACTATCACCTATCTTATGTCTCTAGTCAATCATATGTTGGGCCATACAATAAGCTATGTGCTCTTTGGATTTTGTTGTTATTTATGTCCACGTTAGAGCTTCGGTGGTCCAGGGGTAAGAACGTGTGCCGCTGGACTGAGAGGTACTCGGTTTGATTCCCAGCGTTCACCTTTCACTTTTTCAGTACATACTGTAAAGATTAACATCAACCGAGGTTGTGGCACGTTAAAGATACCAACTATCCTTACAAAAAGGCAGGCGTTAGGCAAAATTTCCAGGATAGTGACATGAAACTGCTCCCTGGCGTCAGCGATTGGCCACCGTTGCGGAAATTGACCGACGTTAAAGTACAAAAAAATAAGATCTCCGCGTTTGCCAAATATATATCTTCTCGTGATTATTACAAGATATTTGATAAACGCCCGAATTTTGTCGGAAGTCAGTACCTGCTTAGTAGGTTTTGTTCCATCCAACAGGCTCTTCTAGATTAGCAGCTTTGTAGATAACTCTCAAGTTATTATATCTGATTAATTTCTCTATGATTTTTTTAAAGAAAATGGTAAAACGGTAGTACTGCGAACTTCTTGCATGTATCATTGGATGAAGGCTTAAGTGGCGTAACGCTGCTTATATCGAGATTTTCCATCTATACTTAGTCACTTATTCGTACACAATATCTGGAGAGAAACCATTAACAGTCGCAATATATATAATCTTGTTCATCTCAGAGTTGCTCAAAAGGAAATTGACTAACCTTTGAATATGGGAGCTCAAATAACAAAATTTTCTGACCGAACGGATGGTTTACGTATGATGGTATGAAACGATTTGTAGAAGTTTATTTTTTATAAACATCGAATTCTCTTCTATCTGCATTTTTGATGTTAAAACTTTCAAGGAAGAGTAACTGGTCGTTGTTTTCCATGTTGTAAGTAAACTTGATTCAAGGGAATCTTTCGTTTAACTTATTATGAAAATGAATAATGTTATCTTTACAAAGATTAAATATAGCAAAAATATCATCGATGTATCCATCCATATTCTTAGAAAATACACCACCGTTCTAGCAAAGTCATTCTTGAATCGATTCACGAAGTGTTCGCCAACGAAGGGAGACAATGTATTTCCCATTGTTATTCCATCTCTTTGCTGATTAACTCACCGACCCTTAAAAAACTCTCAAAGATGCATAGAGAAGTCACCCTAATGTAATCCTCCACCTGCATATCCGATAGCTGGTCGTCAGAATCATGTACCGAAGATAGTGAGGAGCTATATCAATTGGGATACTGGAGAAAAACGACTTGATATCTAACCAGCTCAGTATTTAAATTGGTTTCAACCTAATATGTTTGATTCTATTGATGAATTCAATAGAATGTTTTACCGTAAAGCTAGGGAGCTGAAGTTCCAATGTACTGAGCTTTTTTTATAACCATTTGTAATATCCGTAAGTCGTGGAACCAATACCAGATACCATTGTTCTCATTTCTTGTCCCCGATTATGAACATTCTGTAGCCAATACACCTATTGGGTTGGATAACGTGACTCCTACTGGCATCTATTATTGAATTAACCCAACTTTTGAACCGAGTTATCATACCAGGAAGAGAGTTTTTGTTTTTTTCGGGATAAGGACCGGTTTTCATGAGATTTTTCACTTTATCTATGTATTCCTCTTTAAATCTCCTATAGTTCGCATTTCACTTTTTGACTGTCATATTTTGAAATCTGGTTTGAAAGACAACTTTTAGAAAGGTGACGTATAGAGTTCTTAGTTTGCTCACCAAGAAACTTAATCGCGCTCTCCACCCCAACAATGAGATCTATGACTGATGGGGACACAAATGGAGGACCATACTTCTAAGATATTACCTTCAAAACAAATGAAGTACTGATCTCTTTTAATGTTGTCGTTGTTCTCCAGTATGCTAATCGACATTCCTCTTTTTTTATTTGGAACAAGCGTCATGAACCAGCTATCGGACATAGCTGCCTTCTCTACATATGTCGGAGAATTTCTTACGGATCGGCGAGACGGTCTGTCGGCAAACGGAGGAAACTGCAATGGGAAATCCATCCATCCAAATCAATGTATTGCGATTTGTAATGATATCTCTCCAGATATTGTGTTTAGATTAGTTACTAAGTACTGGTGGAAGATGTCAATAATAAACATTACGCCGCTGAAGTCTTTATTCAAGGAGCCACCCAAAAAGTTCGCAGCACTTCCATTTTATTATTTTCTTACATAAGGGTTAAAGAAAATATTCAAAGTTATTTACTTTAAAGTTTTCTACAAAGTTGATAACCTAAATAGACTCTTGGCTACACCAAAAGATACTATTGACTTCCGACAAAATATGTATCTTAAAGAAAAAAAGTTATAAGCATATAAATAGATAAAAATTCAGTCGCACTGTACATCAAAGAGGTGCGGTAAGGTCAAAAAGTATCCAAAAGACATGATTTCAATATTGATAATTTTTAAACACACATACTAAAACAAAGGCGGGCGTGGACAATAAACATTGCAACAAGTATGCTTAACAAGGTCTTACATTTCTGTTTCAATGGCTGCTGTTTCATTGAACTAAGATATTTGCAGAAAACTTATTTCAAATATCCTGCGATTTTATAGCACCAGTTTAAATTATAGAGTTTGTGATTTGAATGCGTGTTTAATTTTTTTCATTTAACAGAATAAATTTGAAACAATGCATGCCTAATCAACAAATCGATAAAGGGGCAAACTATATAGAGCTGGTAGTAATAGTTTTAGTGCAGCAAGTGCGTTATCGTAGGGCATTTTCACCAACTTCCCTCAAATTTTAGTAAACAAATTGTCTCTCAATCAAAATAATCCAACTTTGATATGTACCAAAAAGTTTATAAAGGGAACATGTGTACGGCATTTCATCAAACCAAATTTATTGCTTTAGGAGATACAGCTTTTACTTTTCGAGGATTGCACGTAATTGAAAGATTCGCTACTATAACGCACTTGCTGCGTCCAGACTTTTTCTTTATATATATATATATATATATATATATATATATATATATATATATATATATATATATATATATATATATATATATATATATATATATGTGTGTGTGTGTGTGTACATGTGTGCTGTATACATGAGGTGTGAAGAGAGAACTGTGAATTAAAAGTTAAAAAGTCTGGACGCAGCATGTGCGTTATGGTAGTGAATTTTCATAGAAATGATCTGGCACCAAATATTTTATTATAGCTTTTTTGTTTGCACCCTAGAAATCTAAATTTTGGTGTATAGTTTTCTTTTTATATCGTTTAACGTACTCACCAAATTTGGTTATCGCAGCCTTTTTATTTTTTGAGATACAATTTTTTTCGATGAAAACTATAATTTTTTCCGGATAACCTCGTCCGATTTTCCTGGATAACGAACTTATCCAAGCCACTTATAAAAGGAAGGTACATGCCAAATTTGATCAAAATCGGCCCATTATTTTTTGAGTAGTTATCGGTGTGAAACACACACACACACACACACACAAATATATATATATATATATATATATATATATATATATATATATATATATATATATATATATATATATATATATATATATATATATATATATATATATATAAATGATACCTACAATATTGGAAGAAATGGGAAAGGAAACCAACCAATAATTGTGGAGTTTATTACATATATAGATAAACGTTCTGTTATTTCAAAAGCTAGCGAACTAAAAGGAACCAACATATACATTAAAAATGATCTGACGCGTCAGCAAATAAACGAGCAGAAAGTACTTCCGAAACATTTAAAATTGGCCAGGGAAAGGGGACAGAAAGCGTACATGAAGAGGGGCGTACTATATATAAACGAAGACCAATACAGAGCAGGGGATCTGGAAGACATTGAACTGTTTAGTGCTGCAGAGGAAGTACGCCCACCAAATAGTGCTCCATCTACACAGGCTGTAAACAAAGAAAGTGACACAGTTTTTGGATTCCGCAGTTTGTTATCTCAGTCGCCGAAAGGCATAATTCCACAAAGCGTATTGAGAAAAAAATTGAGAAGCAGTTCCACAGAAAATATGCGCGGAAACAAGGATTAGAGATCAAGAGTGACATCGAACAGACAGAATACAAAACCTAAGTAGGAAAATTAAATTTGGGTTTTTGAACTGTCTAGAAGGGACGCGGAAAGAACGTTCTTTTTTTTGCCGCTTTTCGGAGTCTTGGAGTCTTATTGTGTTGTTTTGAGTTAGTTAACGAAAAATTGTTTGGCTCATTAGAGGAACAGTTTTGCTTATTACTGTTATTGTTGTTATTATTGTTACTTTTTAAACAGGGATTATTTCTCTCTTTTCATGCTGTTTTCCTTATGATGAATTAATTAATTATAAGATTGTTTTCAGGAAGTCAAGCGGTGAATCCTTACGTACGTGATTTTGTAAATCCAACTCTGCAAGCACCAACACTTACTATTTCGGAATATAATAGGGTAACTTAAAATGAAAAAATACGATTTAAAATTTTTGATAACAATATAAGGAATATGGCCAAGTATGTGGATGATATAAGTGTTTTTCTGAGCACTTTTAGTTATTATTTTGACTGCTTAGACAGAAACCTGGAGGTTAGACGATGTAAGCATTTTTTAATTGAGAGGCTTCCCCTTAATATATAATTGGGGTGATATAAATCAAAATGATGATCATTTACATAAAAAATGAATATAGAGATCATGCAGAAGTCATTCAGAAAGGTAGTTGTAAGCTCGTAAAATTAAGTTTTACATATGCATTTATACGTTATACAGGCCACCCGAAATCTGCGTAAGTGATTTTAATGTATATTTCCGAGAATACATCGAGGAGCATTGCGGAAATTGTCTTTGCCAACACTTTATCGTGGGAGATATCAATATAGATATAAATTCTACAAGTGAAAAATCACAGGAATATTGTAATATTTTAAGCGAGCTGAGAAAACCAATCAAAATCGTGCATAGATCACATTTTTGTAAAAAGTAAGAAAATAGTATCTACTGGATATATTATACATACAACAGTTACAGATCACTATCCGGTGATAGCCCATATAAAAGAAACTGAGGACAGTGCAAGGTCACGGAGGTTGAATCACCGAAAATTTAAAAGATACGTAGATACAGAAACGCTGTTGAATTTACTAGGAAACGAAGATTGGAGTGCTGTTTACGAACATGATGGAGTGGAGGAAAATACAAATAGATTTGTTGGTAAACTAAAGGAGGCAATTGAAAAATCAGCAATTTTTTAAAAGTTTTAAATTGGGGAGTGAAGAGAAAACCGTGGATTACAATTGGATCACTGAAGTATATTGTGGGGAAAGAAGAATTATATAAGATAACTCTGAAGTTTCCTGACAATGACACAGCTATAGCGCAATATAGAACATATAAAAACAGACTAAATAATCTTATACAAGCAACAAAACAGGTCTATTTTTCCAATTTATTGCAACGTGGTGAAAAATCTACGAAGAGAATTTGGGAAACTGTAAATGAGTTGGTAGGCACAAAAACAGTTTTAGATAATATTAGCAAGATAAAAATAGGAAACGAAATTATCCAGGAAAGCAAGTAAATTGAAAGGTACAGTTCTCGAACCCCTTCTTTGTACCATCTATCTAAATGGCATATTTTCACTACCGTCAATGGGAGATATATGGGCATTTGCCGATGACACGGCTGTTATTTACCAGTCGGACTTCTGGGATACATTGCGTCGAAACAGTGAGAGTGATTTAAAGCTCATCACTGATTGGTTTGAGGAAAATCTCTTAAGGATAAACTTTTATAAGACAAAATTTGTGCCATTTTCCTGTAATGTGTCAACTTTGTCCGCCTTTGATAGTTTAAACATAAAGAATATAAATACAAACATTATTATAACATCAGCAAACGTAATCAAATATTTGGGAATAAAAATAGATTCGCATATGCGGTGGAATTATCAAATAACGGATTTGCTTTCAAAGCTTCAAAGGTTGCTGGTTAAATTTAGGCAGTTGAAAGGCATTCTAAATCTAGTTGAAATGAAGATTGTATACTACGCATTGGTTAAGTCTCTCATTCAATATGTGATAATGGGGTGGGGAGGAGCTATGGATGTCCATTTGAAGGGACTAGAAGTCATCCAAAAAAGATTTCTGAAGATAATTTTTGGTAAACCCCTGACATATGAAACAGATTTACTATACTACAGAGATAGTAGAATAATGGATTTACGACAGATTTATGGAAAAAAGGTTTTGTTATGGGCACACAAAAATCCAAAATAATTCAAGGATATTGAACACGAGCATGGCATAAGATATAGAGAAAACGTGATTTATAAGGTTACGAAAGCTGCGAAAACTATTGGGCAAAGAAGTGCCAGTTTTCTAGCTCCTAGATTATATGGCTGTTTGCCTGGTGAATTAAGGTCCTTGAATTTTAATAGATTTAAGATTAAAGTAAAAAATTGGATACTGGAATTTCCGAGATTAAGAATTCACGAATTGATCAACCTAAGGATAAAGTAAACTGGTGACAAGACAGGAAAAATGGGGGAATGAGAGATAGTGCAGGAGTAACGTACAGTATGGGTAACAGAAAGTATAAAAGAGATACAAACAAAGCAGAGATGAAGGGAATGGTGATGGGAGGGGGAAGTGGGTGGGAACGGGGGCTGAAGAGGGAGATGGGAGGTAAACTCAAAACATGAAAATGATAAGGCATTGAGAGTTTCTCTTGCGTTGCTTTTTGCTTTTACTTCCGAATAGCAAATGTATGTATACAGTGCAGGTGTTGGTGATTAATGTGTTGAGATCATACACACAGGCAATTACACCTGTGTAAGAATACTACATTATTAATTTGGTCAACAAGCCACTATTGTTTTTGTTATTTATAAATTGTAGTTTATTTTTTTAGGCAAATGAATTATATATATATATATATATATATATATATATATATATATATATATATATATATATATATATATATATATATATATAGTATTTCTTTTCAGAATACAACACCAATGCGACACAAGGCCAACCATTTCTTAAACATCTCGCCAAGTGCCATTAAACTGATTGAATTTGCAATTTCACTACTGAATGAGAAATTGAAGAAGAGAATATTTGTAAGTGTTTTATTATTTCCATTAAAAAAACAAAATTTTAATTTCTTTTTGCTTTTGCAGATCTACAAATCCATTGAAGAATTATATCAAAACATTGATCCCAAGATCTTGCCAAAGGAATATGGTGGAGAAGTCCCACTATCTGAGATGTTAGAAAAGTTTTTAGAAAACGTGAAAGAGACGAGGAATCAAATACTGGCTCTAGATGATATGTACATCGAAATAGATGAGAAAAATTGTCCTCTAATTTCAGAAATGAATGAAGAACTTGGTATAGGAATAGATGGTAGTTTCAAGAAATTAACTGTCGATTAAACTAGTCTATTAGAATGTCGTATTAAAAGCTAGACAATGTTGTAATGCAATTATCTTTTATCTGTTAAAAAAACATATTACTAACAATTTAAAAGATTACCTAAATAGCAATGAAGTATCTAATGATTCATACAGGTACGTTAGAATGGTTGTTTCCTTAGCAAATAGTGATATTACTTAATTTTAGTAACTTGTGATACATATTCAATGTGGAAACTTTAACTGTAGTAAATTGAATGACTTGAAATTAGTTTTTGCAAACATTGTAAAACACTTCTAGCTTAGTCTACCACTGATCGCACTTCGTTATATTTTAAGGTTTATCTTAGCAGTTTTATGGACTCTATAACATTAACTTGCTGTGTAGAAGACACGGGTTCGTACCCGACCGCGGCCCATCATTTTTTTCAAACTTTATAGAATGTACAAAATAATTAGTTAACTCGGTACATTCTGAAAAATAACAACTGCGGAGGCCTTGGTATTAAGTTACAGTTAGTTAGTGCTGCACGTTCAGCCCATAGGTCGTTTAGGTATGTAAATACAAAAAACAGGAGTTGGAAAAAGTTTTCACTTTATAGAGGTACAACTGACTACCACCCGGTATCGGTGTTTGGTCACACAAGTTTATCTTTATCTTACCTTAGTTGATACAATAGGATAAGATAATGACAAATGGCACCGCAGCAAATACAATATTGTTTTAATATTGCCATCAACGCTGAATTATGGTTAACTTTCCTTTCTTATTATTTAAAAGCTCATGTCCATAGGAATGCAACTCGCTTCCTCATTTACAAACTGAAGTAAATATTTGTATGTTTAAAGTCCTCTAAAAAGAAGTTTTATATTTTACAAAAGCCTTTTGTAAGAAGATTTCCATAAATCATTCGGAAATTGATCAATTGTTTAGAGCATTCTTCCATTCTTTTTGAAAATTACGCAGAACAGTTTCTTACTAAACGCAAACACGCTTTTAACAGATGAGTCATGAGAATATCAACCTGTTACAAGCATTCGAAAAAGTTGAACAGCCTTGAAAATATGTGAAAATCACTGCTAGAATCTTATTAAAATTAGAGACAACAAAAAGTCATGTGAAAAATGAATTTATATACTTACCTCTAACTATATACTGCCATTAAACGAGGTGTGTCAAAAGGATCCATCATTGGGTATGCACTGTTTGTGTTATTTGTTAATGATTTGCCGCATATTAGGTCCGGTATAACATATTATGATGACACAGTACTAGCTCTCGCACTTGAAATACGAAACTGTGAGTAGTGCATCCTAAAGAAACGTTTAAGAAGAACTCACTTATGAAAGTAACTGTGGGAAAACTGCTAACTTACTGTGTTTCATATACCTCTTATAGATGCCAATGGCTGCAAATATTGTTTCCGACAGCACACCACTTGAGTATAGGGAACCCTGATGATGGGTTTTGACCCTACATTTATAAACTGCTTACCACAAAGTAAACGCTCTCTGGTACCACTTGTGTGTGTTTTTGTTTCTTTAACGTCGTTCTATTTCCACGACTATGGCCAGTCACCGACGCCAGGGAGTAGTTTCACCTCACTATCCTGCTGTAAATTATGCCGAACCTCTGGCTTTCTGTAAGGAGGATAGGAATATTTAACGTGCTAAACATGGACAGGGGACCGAATGCTTTACGTCCCCTCCGAAGGACGGAACGTGCTCAAATACAATGAGACAACCTCGACTGATGTTAATGTTACAGTATGTACTGAAAACGTGGAAGGAGAACCCAGGGATCAAGCCCAGTACCCTTCAAATCATAGGCACATGTTCTCACCACTGAACCACCGAGGCTCTCTCTGGTATCACTTGAGTACAATAAAAAACAAAACAAGTGTAGAGATATGTATAACACATAGATATATAGTCCATTACAAAATGTGGAACAATATTTTAGGTAAATTATGCTGATGCCTAAGGCATATAAGTACTCCGGAAGACGTGTATTAGTAATTATATGTAACTTAAACAATATTGAATGAAGTAGAGCAACATCTAAGCCGTATGGCAGACTTACTATTTCCTAACAGTAATCTATATACGGGACTGCGAAATTTTTAGACGTAAATATCAAGTGTTTATTAAAGATCATCATACTATCACAAACGCGACATGAATTTGTTAAAAAGCAAGATCCAACGATATTAATCATAGTACAGATGGATGTCAAGGCAGAAATAATTAAGATTTATAGTTACACCCCAAGAAGTATGTCCTGAGATTTTAAGAAAAAAACTTAAAATGTGTCTGAAACTAAACATAGATCTAGAGACGTCTTTTCTGGTTTCACAATTTGTTGCTTGCTTGCTTCTCTGTATTTAGTATAGAACGGTTTCACCAAGTAAAAGCAATAACAATTAAGGAAGTACATGCTTATTTGAAACTGTCTAGTAAAGTGTCTACTTAATGAGGTTCTCATCTTAATTAATTATTTGGTTTGTAATATATCATATGAGACATGAAACATGACATCGAGAAATGGATGTAAGTAGTCTCAGATGTGATGCAATTATTCCTACACTCTTTACTAATAACTCCGCTTTGTGTGCTGTTCACTTATTTTATTCGTGAATTTTCGTAGAAAAAAAATTACTTGATTTATTTATCGGCATGTTCTGTACCTCTTGAGGCGATTTGGAATGAAACATTTGAATTGTTGTCATCGACTTAGACTGAAGGGTTTTCGCAAAGGAAATATTCTTTCATCTCAGCTACATATCTTAGAGGCCAAAGAAATTGATCTTAGATGGCGTCTTTCCAGGTTGAGGGCGACGTGAGTTTTTCTATTTCCTAGAAATATCCGCACAATGTGAGCAGCTGCAAGGATTACTGCTTTCTGTATAGCCTTTCTTCTCCAAAATATTTTTAGAAACCACCATTACTGTTGATACGGCATACTGGAGGCACTCAAGTAGAGGAGTCTCAAGTACTATATTTCTTTGCACTGTCTTTTTACTTGCTTGCACACTGTTGCTTTGCCTTCAAATTATCGTTGTTCGGAAATGTACATCAATCAGCGTCGCTTATTTGAAGGACTTATCCGCTATTATTTATCTAATCTATTGTGAGTAACTCATTGGTTCATAAAGCACGGTCTGATTCTAATGCAACTTATATATGGAGTCTCAACAACAATCTTATAGTGTTGCATTTATTTAGTGCAATTTAATAACAACTTAAAGACCCATTTTTACTAATAACTCCTGATAAAGTATTTTCGTGAATGCGTCGTCTCTTTTCGTACTTTAATATCAAAGCAAGAGCAAACGCTTGGCAGCATCCAGTAATATGCTAGAGAATATATGACGTCTGACACCCAAACCTACATTTCTTCTTTGGCACAGAGTGACCACCAATTATAATATACTTCAGGTAGTTTCTCGTTGAAATGACCTGACTTTGTATGGCGCTCAAAAACCCGTCCCTTGTTTCTGGAAACATCTCTGCCAACACCTGCTACTAGTACGGCAATCATTTCCTGATATGGATCTGTTTTTGGCAGTCAACAAACTACGTTTTTGAGGCAATTATATATCGGACGAACGTTTATTTCAAAATCTATTTGAGTACACCACTAATTATAATCCACCCTCAAAAGGCATTGTAAATCATATTCCATAAAATTCAAAGTCTTGGTCCCCGGAAATACACAATAAAATAATCCAGGCATTGGTGCAAACTGTTAGCGGGTCTATTGTGGTGCTGGTCTTCAGGAGCTGATGTTCTATGGTTTACTTAGATGGAAGATGGGATCAGGTATGCTAAATATGGAAACGTAAAAGAGTCTTTGCTGACACTGACTACTACCAAAAATTTATATTCTACCAAACTCACGGACGCTGCCTTAAATATTTTAATTCAAAGTAAAATGGAAATAAATCTTCTACTAAAACAGTACTTTAACGGCGCGAGTGAGATCAGTGGCAAAACTACAAGTGTTGTCGTCAGAGCGTCAGAATGAAGCAGCAATTGAAAATATATATATATACCATACCATTGACCCATACTTAACGTTGTGCCCCATGTCAAATTTTGGATGCCCTGTCTAAAAATTGTTTCTGGCTACGGCACTGTATCAACAAAATGAAGCTTCCCCACATACTGTTTTATGACTGTTCGTTAATATTAGACGAATTTTTTTCTAATAACTACATTAAGATGTCTAACAGTAGTGCCGCAAGATATATAAGCATCTTAATTTATGTGACATATCATAGATATGACTTTTTTGTCAAAAAAAGTAACAGTGTATAATTAAAACATGATTTCACATCAAATAATATGTTATTTTAAAAATAAAAGGTCTGAACATAATGGCAAGACTAAAGACCTAAGAAAATCATCTCTAAAATGTCAGTCAAGTAGTTCCTGATTAACACGATCGTGTAACATCAATAGTTACAATTTTCTACAGTCAAAATTTCCACACCATGCCTATCATAGATTATGTAATACATGTTGTAATATTATGGCCAAAATAAAATTGAACCAAAAGTAAGATCAGTATTAAAAGTTTAGTGCAATAAATTTGAATATGTACTTAAATGTATAAATGTGACACCTATGGAGATCTAAGACTTTGCATGTAGTACATTTTTCATTGATGAAATCATATTTCTTAGTGCGATGTTCTAAATTATAGTTAAATAATGTAAGTAGGTATGGTTCAAAAATAATCATTTATTATATATGAGTATGTTGCCTTTGTTATACACGAAGCGATATGTAAGGAAGTCTAATAACCTAAGTTTCGACCGCGGGTTTTTGACTAATCTTTACATTATAGAAATCGTTGAAAAAATTTCGCTGCTTTAGCAGGGTTCCCAGTTTAAAACTAATTTCAATTTCCATAACTTAAGATCCAAATTTTCAATGACTCAGGAAAGTATTTTCCACGCTTTATTCAAATCGCTTACAAAATGAAAGAATCAGATTATTAACCGTAAAAAAATTAACCAATAAAAATTTTGTGGCATTAAAGCTTTTACAACTTATTGGTCTTAAAGAAACAGAACTGTAACAAAAATTAATACAAACATTACAGTCAACTTTTTTTATTGCTTATTATTTTACTTTTTACAAACATTGATAGTGACTTAAGTTGTCTCTTTGATTTCAAAATGTAAAAATTTTACAATTACAAACTTAAAACTGTTTTCCACAGCTTGTTGCATCTACAAACGTTTATGGTAGCTAGTGTGATTTTTCTTTCAAAATGACAATTTTACCACTTATGCCCAGAACTATTGATATCTAGTTAAACAAATAAGAAGTTAAAAATGCTTTTAAAACAAGCTTTTATTATTTAGGTGTGCTAAAACCCTTATCAATGAGGTTGTTGGCAAGGATATATTCATCCATCCTGCGTGGCCGCCATTTTGAATTTATGCTAGCGTTATTTAACCTACTGTATTTTACTCGTGAATCCCTTTCACTCTATACACATCAACCACGTTATCGAGAAAAAATATTCCGCCCTTTTGCGTTGGTCGCCATTTTGAATTCATGATTGCGTTACCTGGCCTACTGTGTTTACTCGTAAAGCCTTTTAATTTAATACCCATGTCGGGGTGATTGTGAGAAAAGAAAAATATGTCATCTTGGAGAGTCCACCATATTGAATTTATGATGACAAATAGCCCATTGCACTGCCACCTAACTTATACACGCGTGTTAAATTTCAGGCCAATCCGCAATAAGGAGAACTATTTCAAAATTGTGTTGTAAGATTTGACCTAAACATAAGTACCTGCTAACAAACTAACAAACATACTAACAAGTGAAGTGAAATAAAAAATATGACATGACATTTATATAAAAAATAGGGTCCGGCGAAAATGTATTTTAAGCACTTGATTTATTAAGTATAACCACAATTTGCTGAAACACCCCCATTTCGTAATTTCTTACATAAATGTTTCAACAACATAAACATAGGTATATATGGAGGCTCTTAAACCGTCTACCGCCTATCACCACTGCGACGTCACAGTGACAAAACAAAGACGGCGGTTGGTTACTAGGTCAGAAGGATCCGGAAGAAACAAGAACAGTTTAAAATTTGAAATAACATTTAGTCTGACCTGCTGAGATGAGAAGGTTCGATATTTTAATTTTAGAAAAAATTACGTTATATAAATATGGCAATTTACACAACTTTTAGGCAAAAGTATCAATTTCGACACATAAAAATGATCGACTCGGCTCGCAGAATATGAATATTGAATATATTATGTTATTTTAAAGTAAAATATTTTAATTAGCGACAACGACTGTAAATTTAGTTTAGTTACAGTTTTGACGTTCCCAACGCTGAAACCTAAACCTGAAACAGTGTAATGTAGATAATGGTTTTTCACCAGGTTATTTGTATTTCTTACATATTGGTACCCAACTAAACGAGTTGTGGATGAAAAACCACGTGTCCGCATTTATTGGGAACACTTATTAGTTATGGTTAATTGTTAGTCGACTTCTACACGTAATATTATGTACCTGTTTAGTATCGATAGGCGTAAAATAAAAATTAAATGTCGCCATCCATTAGAAGTGGCTAATTTTCTTAATTTTAGTTGAGTAAATACCAATATACAATAATGAGGAATCTGATCCTCTCTTGAGAAAAACGCATTGTTTGTAAATATATCGCAATTAATAGCTTTTATCAAGAACTATTTGTTCATACCAGAAATTGATATATCCATTTAAAAACACCATAGATCGCCATAAAGGACACTTCTACAGAGCCTAACTCTTTTTTACGAATATTCCGAAAATTCATAGCTTTGATCAAGAACGACCAAGTTTCTATATGCATTAAGAATCGAACACTTAATTTTTTTAAATACATAAAAATTAAAAAGGAGTCGCAATGATCTAAGGCCAAAATAGTTTATTGAAGATATATCGAAAAATAGTTTTTATCAAAATGAGACAAATTAAAATACGGACACTGAACATTTTTAAAAGATAAGACTGTTTTGCTAACATCTCTACATGTTTTAAGCAAAAAAATGTACTATTTGATCATACTTACACAATGAGCATTTTTATCAACAAGGTGCTATTCTCTTGGGAGAAAAGATAAGACTGTTTTGCTAACATCTCTACATGTTTTAAGCAAAAAAATGTACTATTTGATCAGACTTGCACAATGAGCATTTTTGTCAACAAGGTGCTATTCTCTTGGGAGAAAGGCGTTTTTGCAAATATATTTAAAACCATAAATTTAATCAGAAAATATCAACCTATGTAAATAAAAATTAAACGCTGTTCGTTGGTACGCGTATTACTTGAGAACGGCTGGACCGATTTAGCAGATTTTTTTTAATGCTCGTTATACTCCGAATGTTTTAAGGGAAAGAAAAATTGGAAAATTTAGGAAAAGCAAAAAGTGCTATTTGATCCGATTTATTTTGTTACGTGTGCAAATGTCGTTTGACATTGAAATATGGACAGGACGTCTGTCAAGTCAGCTAGTTTATAATATTTGTTATAAGTCAGACGTTGAATATATTTTAAAAATGCATATTTACATCTCAGTCGTAAGCGGTGTTACCCTCTGGGACCAACAAAACTTCTGAAAAATACCTTTTGAAAAAAACTGTTATCGAAACATATCAATATACACTACATTTGATCACAATTAGATATGAAACGGAACCTCGGTGGTTCAGGGGTAAGAACGTGTGCCTCTGAACCGAAGGGTACTGGGTTCGATCCCAGGATACTCGCTTTCACTTCTTCAGTACAAACTGTAACATTAACCGAGGTTCTGGCATTGTATTTGAGCAAGTTGAATGTCTGCACGTTCCGCCCTTCGGAGGGGGCGTAAAGCCGTGGGTCCCGTGTCCATGCGATGTTGGGCACGTTAAAGATCCCTACCCTCCTTACAGAAAGGCGGGGGTTCGGCAAATTTTCCAGGATAGTGAGGTGAAACTGCTCCCTGGCGTCGGTGATTGGCCATAGTCGCGGAAATAGGCCGACGTTAAAGAAACAAAACACACACACACACAACAGATATGAAACACTTTAATTGGAAAAATTGTTTCTTTTACCATAGGTGTGTCATTTCTTTATAAATAATTAAGAAATACATACACTGTGTCTATAAAGTAACGCATATATTCAATAAAATTGAAAGTGACCATTATTAACGAAAATTCGAAAACAGGTTGATTTTTATATTCAAAAACTAATTTTATGATATAAAAATCTCACTCCTATACCTGTTCAAGGGTTACCTACCCTTTCGAAATTGGATGGTACTTATCTAATCAAAAGTTCGAAATGGCCGCCTTCTTGTGCCTGACAATACACCAAACGGTCGACAAATTTTTGTTAGACTCTATTTATAACCTCTGGAGAAATGTTGGTACATTCTAATTCTTGTTTTTAATTCGTCGATAGTATCTGGTTTAATTTTGAATACCACATTCTTCAAATGCACAAAAAAATTCTTAAGAGTTAGGCCAGGTGATATTACTGTCCACTCGATTGCACCACGGCTGCCAATCCATCTATTGGAAAATTGTTTATCTAGATACTGTCGAACATTAACGTCATAATGCGCGGGGGCACGATCTTGTTGATACCACAAGTTATGATTTACCATACCAGCATTGTGTCCATCAGGAAATAAGTTCAATAACGTCGGAATGAGATATTGTTGTAAAAATTGTAGATATCAGGGTCCACTTATAGTTCCATCAAAAAAGTAGGGACCAATAATTCTACTCCTAACAATTCCCGCCCAAACACTTACCTTTTGTGGATATTTGCAGTTTTGACGGTTAACTTCTCCATGTAGATTCGTTCGAAAACATAATATTCGGTATTTGCAAAGAGTTATCATTACATTAATCCATTAACATTGGACAAAACTGCATCCTTTGGTCTGGATCATCATCGGATAACTCCTGCAAAAGCTGTATTTTATAAGGATAAAGCTTTTCAAGTTTTAATAGTTTTTGTGCCGTCTGAAGTGGAATTCCATTTTCTCGGCCACTTTGCCGAACACCACTGTAGGGATTCTCTTCCACTGCCAATAAGACGTTTAATTTCACTTCTTCACTCATAGATCGGTGACTTGTTTTTTGGCAATTCTTCCATGCCTTTCCCGAAATTTATTATCTATTCAACTCACTGTTGATTGATTGATAGACATATCAGGATATTTAGTATTAAACATAACACAAACCTCTGCCTGAGTTTGGATTCTGTCACCATAACCAATTATCATGTCATACAGCAGATAATTGTTATCATCAGGCCATTGTTACAGATATGGCATAGCATACAACAAAATCTCTAGAGTTCTTTTCGTACAAGAAGCCCAACATTTTGAACATTGTTTACAGACTGAGATATTGAAGTATCACATCAGTATCATAAGACTGGGCTATGTAATTCTTTATAGGCTTCACTTGGTTTAGGTGTTACTGATAATATAAATGTTATTACTCACTATGTTTTATTCCTACAAAAAAAAGGTGTTGCTGAATAGAGAATTGGATTAGCTTTAAAAAGATGTATCACACTACCCACCATCCAATTTCAAAATTTCGAAGGTACCCTTTAAAGAGGTATGACGATAGGGGTGAGATTTTTATATCAAAAACTTAGTTTTTGACAATAAAAATCGACTTGTTTTTGAATTTTCCTTAGTAACGGTCACCTTCAGTTTTATTGTATTTATGAGTTAGTTTATACACAGTATGTATAGCTTCAATGCAGAAAAAACAATTTACATCTAACAAAAATCAAATATCTAACTTTTTGTTGTTAACAGATAAAACTGCTTTATCCATCATAATGGGTAGTTAGATGAATTATTTAACCATTGAGCTATCTCGAGCATAGAATTGGCCAAAGTATATAAGAATGTCTAGCACCTTCCTAACCCCTCTTGTCTTAATTAAAAGGTATGTAACAGCAAATACATTGTAAAAATAATTAAAACAGTCAATTTAGAAAGATGTACGGACCTATGTATAAATATTAAACATAAGAAAGGACATTTAAAAACCATAAAAGTAAAGGACCATAATAATACAACATGCGTGATTAAAAACGTCTTTAGACTTTTTTACAGTAAACTACTATTCTGTAAGCCCAGTACTTTGTATATTATATAAAAAAAAGAAATATTTAAATTATAATAATCATTCATTCTATAAACTTAGTTAACTATATTTATCAATAAACACAATATTTATTCTCTAGTTATAAGTGTGAAACCAGTTTAAATAGAACACATTATATTATGATTTTCTATTGGATTACATTAGTTCTATAAGTTTGAAATGATACTGTTTCTTCATAATAAACCCTACTGGCTTATATTTTTGAAACAGCTCGTATAGCGAATTAAAAGTAAATCAATTAGTTGCGAGCATATTATAATAGGAATATAATTTAAAACATAGGTATTACATAAAAGCTTAAACACTAATTATATTGACAATGTGAATTTTGACACTTGTGGTGATCATTAACGAGTACACTTGTAAAGCCACTTGACCACAGGGTTTTTTTACACGTAGCAATCGTTTTGTTAATAAAATTACCTTCATTAGGAAATAAAACAAAGTTTAGTTCATTATCTGATGAAGCTGACTGTTAGCAAAACGACCATCAGGTGAAGTGGATGTTACAAAAGTTTACTGACTAATTAAATTGTCGAATGAAAGACATAAAGAAAGAATTGTAAAAGTTAATGTTCAATTTTAAAATAACTTTTTATCCAAATTGAACTTATTTAATTTGTAAATAATTTACCTACATGACAAACTAAAGCTGAAACATTATTTTGATCCAGACACACTGTATAAATATTATTATTATGTTTAGTTAAAATTATGATTTATATGTTGTTTATTTTTATATTTTATAATGTCCAAGGTGGAACTAAGTTACCTTTTTCTTGTTAAGTTTGTTAAAATAAGAAGTTAATGAAAATAAGGCTTAATATTGTTATATATTATATCTAATAAATAATCATTGTTACAATTATTGATTTTGTGTTTTTATGTATTTTTGTAAATCACTAGTTACAAATAACTACCTATTTTAAGCAGTTAGTCAATCATTCAGTTAAGTTTGAATCATCAGGTGTATGCTATTCCATTTTTTTGTACGTTTATTTAGTTACAGGAGGCTGTACAAGCACCCAGCAAATATAAATGACTGTATTTGTACAGGGAGACCTTTTTCTACAGAAATATCACACATTATGGCAACCTCCAATTTACAAAGGTCTGTCAAAATAACAGTTTTGGAGAAGTATGATGTGTATCTCGTGACAACCACCTGTCTAAAATGTGATTTAACAGTCAAGTTAACCGTAGTTAGTTGATAACTAACACTTTTTGTTTAAGATGTGACTGTTGTAATAATGATTTTTCTGACAAATTAATGTAAATCTATAAGGAAACTAAAGTGTTGACGATAGGTTACAAATCAGGGTAACATTGCACTGGTTCAAAGTTAGCCTGATACTTCTAAATTGCTGGGAAGCTGAAAAATTATTTCTCTAGATTCCAGAAAAAGCTATAAAAATAAAAAAATCTAAAACAATGGTGTTAGGCGATATGGCGAAGAGCAGTACAGAAGAACAGCTCCAAAATCAGGTGAAGTCAGTAGGGATTAGCGAAAGAGAGTTGTCTTACAAATATGACATTCCCTGTAATAGCATAACTTAGAGGAAATCGTTCAAATCTGTGAAAAGACCAACAGTATTTTCAAGTGATGAGGAAAAAAGTTTTATCACACACATTGTGTCTTTGGGCGATATAAGGATACCTGCCTCATTCAATGAGGTCTGATGTATTACTAGAAATTATCTTGACAGGCAGAGTAGAGCAGTACAATTCAAATATGCCTAGATGGGATTCGCCATAGTCGTTTATAGCTGGATATAAAACTGAACTAATACAAAAGAAAACCAAATGGATAAAGAAAACACTGTTTGCTTACTGGTTCCGAAATTTCTTTCCATCAGAGGCAATTAAAAATGCTGGAAAGAAAATATTGATTGGTCACATGTCAGCTCACGCTACTTTCAAAACTTTTAAGTTTGCTGTAAAGCTAAAATGATACCCACTTGCTCTATTTCCCCCAAATTCGACTCACTTATTACAGCTCATAGATGTTGATTATTCCTTAAGCTTAAAAACTTACTGGAGGTAAATCTTGACTCGGTAGAGGGACACAAGGGAGGACAGAAAGACTGCCTTTCTGCCAGCTCCTCAAAGTTAGGTGTAGGCATTGTATCTGCAAGCCTCGTAAAAGGATTTCAAGCTACAGGCATTTATCCACTAAACAAAAATGTACCTTTCGATAAATTGCCACTGCATGCCCAACCACTAAGTGAAGTCAACGAGGATATTAGAAAGGATTGAAATCTTTCTTGAAGAAGATTCGTAAAAATGATCTTGGGAATATGTATAGAGCCAGGAGGGTAAATTTGCTGTTTATCTCCCGGAGCGTTTTTTTAATTTTTTTTCAGAAACATGCTTAGAACCCCGTCTGGATGCACAAACTACAACCAAAATTTCTTGCAAACAACCCCCAAGAAAGTTACAAGACCAGGAGTGAATAGGGCTGCTAGGCAGGAAGATTAAAAAAAATATGAGCAGAAAATGTGGAAAAAAACAGCTTAGTCGGACTCCTAAAAGCTGCCTTTTCTACATTTTGCACCATAGGTCCTTTAAACCCTGCATACCCCACAGGTCCCGTAACTTTCTTGGGGGTTCTTCTGAAGAAATTTTTCATGTGGTTTATACATTGAAGGTGGTTGTAGGCATGCAGGAGTGGGAGGAAAACACCGACGGTGAAGTTGTGCAACAGAAACTAAGTCATTTGACGCCCTCACTACCCGTTTTTATAGAAAACAGAAGCAATAAAGAAATGAATTTTAATCATGGACACAGAACCCTGACAAGTCAAAAACAGCTGAAAAAAAAATTTATCATGTCTTCTAGTGTAGTGTAGTATTTCCCTTACTAGATGAAAGATAAATATTTTTTTAATTTACTTATTTTCATTCAATTTCAGTATTAATTCTGAAGTAGGTAGTAGCAATGCTGTGTGAAATTCAAACAGCCAAACGATGCTTTGGAACACGCCCAAATATGTGCACATTCTTGTTGTATAAATCTTGAAGATTAGCTTTTGACCAAAGAGGTTGTAAGGGATAGAGGTAACAAAGGTGCAGTTTTGCAATACAAGAAGCCTGTACACTTTTCCAAACTGGGCGGAGTTCGGTGACTTGAGTGGGAGAACGTCAGGGACGTATTTAGGAATTTTTAGTTTGGTTAGAAATAAAACTGAAATTATTCAATCATTGAAATGTAATGCTTATTCATGAATTTCTTAAGCTTTTGTATAAATAGGTAACCTAAAAAGGTTCGGAACGCAGCAAGTGCGTTATGATAGTGAATTTTCATAACAATATTAAATAATATATTTATATAAGCTGTAAGATTTAGCCTTATATTAAAAGTTATGAAAATTAATTTATTTAATTAGGAACAGTAAAACAAGGTAAAGAAGGACAAGCAAAAACATGATCTATGACATATATTTATAGAGTAATTTGGATACAAAACTCAAACAAAGCAATTGATAAACAGGAAATATACTCTAGAAAAATACACTAGAAAGCTGGAAAAAAAATCCTTTGGTTGATGCATTGAGGGTGATTGTATGCATGCAGGAGAAGAACCCCCAGGAGGAAGAGGGTTTCTGCTCCTCACCCAAAAATTCGGGGGGTTCTCCTTCCCCTTGTGCATGCATACAACTACCTTCAAAGCATAAAGCACAAGAAAAATTTCTTGTGAGCAACCCCCAAGAAGGTTGCTGGACCTGGGCGAATATGGGGTAGACAGGGTTTAAAGGAGGTATTGCTGTAAAATGTGAAAAACGCATGTTTTCAAAGTCCCTTAATTTTCTTGGGGGTTGTTTGCCAGAAAATTTGCCTTGTGGCCGAGGAAGGTTCTAAGCATGTTGCTGGAAAAAAATATCTAAAACCCTCATGCAGTCAACTGCAAATTTACCGAAATTACATTCTACTTCGTCGCCTATAATGTCTTTTTCAGATAATGTAGAATACAGAGCTAAATTAAATAGGTTCACTTGCATTTTCATTTATTTTTATATTACATTTATAAGCACAATAAGCGTATAATTAAGGGAACCCTTAATTAACATTGCAGCAACACAAACTTGAAAAGTGGAGAAATTATTTACAGTATGTTAACAGTTATAAACTTGATTTCATCATGTTACAGTAGTATTCTGATAATACAAAATTACATCTAACTGTATGCACACAACAGCTGGTGTGTTACGAGATGTGATGAAACGCCAAACTGACTGTACCACAGCATTAGCATAATATTATTATGCTGCCACATTATCATATCTCTCTAGTAATGGTATCATGTCAAAAACCTACACTAGAGGCTAAATTTCCAATTTCTTCTTTGTTTATGGTGTCTGTTTCTACTGTCCTAAATTTCCAATTTGATATTGTCAATAAATAACACTACCACACAATGACAAATGACAGCTGAGCTTCAGCACAGACGCAGTCTAACAAAGTTGTCGGATAGAGTAAATTATGATCGGAGGGATACCTAAGTTAAAAATCATGAGAAATGGGTAATTCGAAATTTGCAGGTATTAAATACAGTATTTTTTAACTGACTGATAAAATTAAATTTTATAAAATGTTTTCTTTATTATCAGAAGTTGTAAAAATTTCATATGTTTATACATGAAAGGTTTAACTACATGAAATTTCTGAAGATCGGGCAATCCTGGTCAGCAACATCTTGACATCTGGCAATGGTTGTAACTTCCATTGTTTAGATTTTATCTACAATTTATTTAAATAGCATAACAGTACAGGTGCTGTATTGCTCTGCCTTTGTCCAACATTGTAGATATTGCATTACAGAATTTGAAGTGATGTCGAGGATTATTTTATTATTAATTTCGAATAACTTCATTTTTCTTTGATCAAAAGACTTGAAAATTGGTACACAACCACATCTCTGTATGTTCTTTTAAGTTGTAAATTTTCGTTCCAATCACTTAAACAATTTGAAAGCTATTGCGTTTAAAAAAATATATTTAATTTTTTGTTAGGAAAAACTATGTGTTAAGATCTGATGAACGAACTCATCCAAGCCATTAGCAAAATAAGCGTAATTCCAAAATTTTCTCCAAATCAGTGAAATATTTTTTGGGTTATTGGTTGGATAAATTGTTGGATGAATATATTGGATAAAGTTTTATATTCAAAAGGTTAGATAAATAATAATAGTTTTTATTTCAACAACAGAAGAAAATACAAAATAAAGTACATTGTACTGTTTACAAATTAATGTTAACATTCCTTGTCTTTTTTAAAGAAATAGAGATTAATTTCATTGATTGCTGTTGCCCTTACTTCATGAAACTGGTCCATACTTCATACAGACTTGGAGACTACTTCTCTGGCTTCACTGTTGGTTTTCGTTTTTGTAGGTGAAGGACGTAGCCAGCGCGTAAGCTAACTGGAGCAAGTGGCCCTTCTGAATTCTAGATGTTCTTCAACGTCTCTGTTACTGGTTTTGCTGCTTGATAGTATCCTCAGACAGAAAAAATTTGAATTAATACGAAATCATGACAATTACAAATAAAGATCTGTTGCTATTTTATGATGTTATAATCAAAAAAATCTTTAAAAGTGAAAATAAAATAAAACAAATATGACGGATGACGCCTTTAAAATGTCTACGTGATGTATATCAATATTTAACATAAAGATAGAAGAAACCTATAACAGTAATAACTATAATAACAATTACAACAATAAAATAACTAAACAAACACATTAATAAAGCAGACTATACAATGAAAATATCGACACACATCATGTCTTATAACAACTTTTTGGAAAAAATAGTTAGATTTATGTTGTCTGATTTATTTAATTAGGAAGAAGAATATCTCAGAAATCCTAAATATTGTCGTGTATATGCTTGTTTACTTCTAAAGCTTAAAACAAGTCTAGTTTACACTTGTCATGACAAAAATGTTGTGGTTTTATGCCGTTATTTACTGTGGGTCTATGTTGGGTATCAATAATATGTTTTGCAAATGTAGATTTGTCAGCATGGTTATTTCTAAATGCAAAAATATGTTCTTTGTATCGGGTGTTAAAATTTCTAGAAGTTTGATCGATGTAGATTGCGTTACGTGTGCATTTCACAAATTTTGAATACCTATACAAATACAAAAGTAGCTTTTAAATCTTATAACATGACGCTTGATTTATTAGATTATTTCAAATAATTGATTGGAAGTATTATCACAGATGATGGTAAGTGTAGGAAAGGTCTGAAGAGGATCGCGATGGCAAAATAAGCATTCAATAACCAAAGTACTGTTCTCACTAATAAACATTTTAACCTGTCCATGAGGAACAAATGCAAGTCGTACGTGTATGGAGTATGGTAATGTATGGGGCGGAAACTTGGGCTGTAGTTAAGCAGGATATGAAGAGAATATAAGCTTTTGAAATATAGACAAGAAAAATGTCAAAGACAGTGCAGGTTGATAGAAAGACGCTTCAAAGTTTGCTAGGAGAGGTGAACGAATAAAGAGGCTTGCTCAAAGAAATCGAGAGGAAGCTAAAATTTATTGGTCATATTATAAGACATAATAACTTCCCGATAACATTATTTGAAGGACATACGAGTACTTGAAATGTACACTGAATTATTGGCCCTTAAATAAGAGAAGTTTGTTATAAACAGCCCTTAAACTTCTACTTTTATCAAATAGATTTTTGTTATAATGATGTATTCTAATAGAAACATACATAGATGATATTAGTTTAATTAGATGGCCATAATGGCAAGTCAAAAGATTTTGTTCTCGAAAGTGAACTTCAAGTTTTTTAAATATGCTGTTTTGGTTTATTATAGTTTTTAATATTCGCATGTTTATTTCCTTTACATTTATAATCACCGCAGATTCATTTAAGTATGTTTGAAGAACTTTTTCTGCAATAGTGCAAATAGATATTACATCGTCAGATGGGTATGTGAGGAGTTGACCTTTGTCTTTCTGATCTATAAACGATGTTAATAACGCAGACCTCTCCCCAACAAGTTCACCCGCGCATTCTTCGCATCTCAGAGCTTTTGTTATTTTCCTTACTACATAGCCAGATATATATGTCACGACTTCTTTCTTAAACTCTGATATATTCATATCTAATATTTGAAGAACTGTGTCGTCGTCAAAATTATCTATTTGACTCATGTCTTCATCTGGTTCTTCAGATATTCGTTCTCGCCCACAAGTTTTATTTATTACCTCAATGGGTGACAGAATAGGAATTGCTTCCAAAGGGATACAATTTCCTTTAAATGAATCTTTTAATTCAAGATGCACCATCATCCTTTTATATGCACTTTTAAATTGCTTTGCTGATGGGTTATTGTTATAGCCTCCCATGGATCTAATTTGCCCAAAAAAAGCTCAATATGATCCTGACTGATTTTGTAAGTGGGAAAATACAGCAAAAAATTATTGTCGGCAATTAAAGTTTTATAAACAAATTGCAAACTTTGTATGCAAAATAAAAAGCCAATTATACCCATTTTTCTACCACTCTCACACAGAAGCGTTCCATCAATTATCCTAAGTGACGTTAAATATTGTGATAGCTCTCTTAAAAATACATTAATGTTTTCAAAATTTTCTGCGTTTATTGCTTTCTTAAAATCTGAATTGTTTAAATTTCTAGAATTAAGAATGTCAAATAAATTGTTTATAAGTCGGATAAATTTCACAGTTCCCTCACATTCTTTGAACTCCTCAAGATGTAAAACTTCATTGCAATATTCCAAAGAATGTGCCACTGAGTGGCTAAAAAGTTGTGTGGCTAATTTAACCTTCATTTTTTGATTTGTATAAAATATATGCGATTTTCTTAATTTATTTGCCAAATGAACGCCCTCCTGATCCTGTAACTCATTTAATTTTACTAAATAATCCCACTTTATATTTTCCCCATTCTCATCAATTATTAATTTTTTATCGCCTAATGTGTTTCTTATCAGTTTGATCATATGACATGGATCAAAAAAGACTGCAATTTTCCTACCTGAACTAGGATCAACAAACGTAGAGTTAATGTTCCTCCAATTCAAATCGCAGCCAAGTTCTTTTGCTAACGTTAGGTTATTTGTTGCCCCATCAAAAGTTATTGAGACCACGTATATGCCCGACTCATTTAGTAGCGTTAAACACTGTAATACCAAATTTTGTTTTTGTGTACCCCTTAAAGAGTCGATTAAAAAATATCCAAGAGGAAGCTTCCATGATTGATTAATGCTAACAAGCATAAAAACAAGAGCTTCCTTGGCTACAGGGTTACAATCGGTCTCAAGATTTGTACCAAAATCTACAAACCCATAATATTTTACCCCATCCCATTCTATATGTTGGCGAATTGCCATCTCATCTATGACTAAAGAACATATAAGTTTTCCATCTGTGCTTTCTGATTTTGACTTTAATAAGTTGAACACCTCTGACGTAAAACCAGCTTCCCCATTAACGCTTTGATACCATCTAGATATAGTTTTTGGATGAGGAAGAGCCGAGTTAAATGTGTTTCTGACAAAACTGTAAGCTTTGGGAGAGTAATAATGCAGCGTAAGAGAAAAAGCTTTAAGTTGATTTTCATACTTATGTTTACGACCTAATTGTCTTTGTAAAAATTCTTCATTAGGTCCTATTTGCATTAATGTTTCTAATGTTTCGTCGGTTACTTTACCTTTTAGTTGTTTGATTATATTCGCAAGGGTTGCTGTTCTCTTCTTATAATGATGAACACTACTGCTGAGCCGTTTAATTTTTTTTCGTGCATCGAATAACTGCTTCTTCAGTTTACGTTTGCGCGGTGTAACAACCTATAAAAAATGTTCAATGATAAACCATTTATTTTCTCAAGTAAAATGAATATATAAACAAAATTTCCAACAACACATTTTGGTTAATAGTGGTTGAGATAAATTGCAAAACAGTTGTTTCTAACTTATTTAATCATGGACTATACAAACTTAAACACCATATAAAATGTGATGGAATAACATATTAGGTTTTTTAAAATTATACTGATTTCATAAACGGCAAAAACTGAATTTAACTCACCATTTCCTTCAAAGTGGGTGGCATTGAAGGTGTTTTCATTTCAGCAAATCCTAAACTACTAAACGATCTTTGCGGTACCTCTACAACAGTTTTCTCTTCATAAAAACCAGCACTTGTTGATGGCCGAGAATAATCCATTACAGGTACATTGCTACCAGACCAAGTACTAGTTGACGGGTCAGCTGCAAATGGCACATTGATAGCAGTTATATCAGTCATTGGCTGCTCGCCAAAAACGACTTGTGTTGATGGCTTGTTTGTTACCTGCATAAATAAATTTGAAACGAATACCATTAATGTAAATTTGCAGGGCTAATTAAATTACGATAAATATCATAACAATATATTACGTGAATGTAATTAGTAGCATAGTTACTAGAGATGAGCGATATATAGCTACCGGTGATTTAATCGCTTCTATTAAAAGATCGCTGTTAGCAGCTGTTATTAAAACACAAAACAACAGCGATTGTGAAAACCGAGATTTACACAAATCATTAGAGTAATTATTTCTATGAAATTCATCTTATACTAAAAACTCCATGACAAACAGCAATTGCTGTATTCATAATACACGCAATCGCAGTTTGTGCGAGCGAGTAGAAGTATCTGTATACTTTCCTTCTCGCCAGTATTAGAATACAACATTTCTCCTTTTCTTATAGGTAGAAAACGAAAAACTCATGATACAAATAACGCGAGATATGATAATGAGACTATCTATTTTTAGAACCGTCACGCGCATGGCGTCATGTGGTGAGTCCAATGCAATAATAATATGCTGTCGTACAGTGGAGTTTGACGTTTCATCACAACCCCTTAACAAATTAGGTATTTTACTGATATTTGAGTGCATACAGCTGGAATTAATTTTTTAAGATCAGAATACTATACTATGATTATGTGACATGATGATCAAATCAAGTTTATGAATGTTAACGCCCCCTGTAAATGTCTACGAACGTCTTCTCTACTTTTTAAGTTTGTGTGTGTATCACCAATGCTAATTCAGGGCTCCCCTTAATTATTATACTTCACTTATATATATATATATATATATATATATATATATATATATATATATATATATATATATATATATATATATATATATATATATATGTAATATAAAAATGGAATGGAATGTAACTTCAACCACATTAAACTGACGTATAGAAACTTTTTGATTGCGAATGACTTTGTGTTAAGTGTGTAGTTGGCCTTCTATAACGTTACTCACCATGTGATGTCATAGGAGGGGACGGGGCATATGCGCAATATCATATATCTTGTAAGTCATTATATCATGGAAAAACCTGCTGAATCTAAAATTAAAGCAGCACCGAACTGTAGCATATATATGCCTTCCAACTTTTTCATTATATTAAAATAAAAATAATATGTAGATTTCTCTCATCGTATATTCTTGTAATATGCTAATTTTATAGAACTTCTATTAATAGTAAAAATCTGAGTAGTTTTAAAATTAATATAATTTAAAAGCTATCTGAAGATCATATTGTGGTTTCAATTAAGCGGTTAACACTAACACCTTGTAAGTGTTTAAAATAATAGCATACGCACATGCAGCATTGTAAATGGCTAAACCACAATCGCAGTAGCTGTTTAAAGTCCCTGTTATTTAAAAATAGCCATCACTGATAGCAGTGCCATTGAAAAACCGCTGTTTGGCTATATATATATATATATATATATATATATATATATATATATATATATATATATATATATATATATATATATATATATATATATATATATATATATATATATATATATATATATATATATATATATATATATATATATATATATATATATATATATATATATATATATATATATATATATATATATATATATATATATATATATATATATATATATATCACTAATAGTTACATAAATTAATAACCTTGATTCAGTACTTACCAATACAGGTATAGAACTTTTTTTTAAGTATACTGCAAAAGGTGATTTTTCTAAATCATAAGATTCCTCGGTAAAATGTAAATTGCACACATTTGAGTTCATAAAAATATCTTCATCGCTTAAATTTAATGCTCGTTTCCAAGCCTCGTATCTTTCACCAGCTTTGGGAAATCTGAAAATAATATCTCGAATTATCTACTTTATCAGTGACTGAACCTCTAGAAAGATGCAGTAATAGATAAAACGAAACTATTCTACTTTTTTTCTGCTTCTACTGGAACTACATAGGTAAATACATCTAATTCAAATAATAATTGCCAAACAAAATGCTTAATTTCATTACAAATATTCAATAAATAATGCATTATTAAGATTTTATTTCTTAAAAAAACACAATTGACAATAATAAATGCTAAAGATTTAACAAAAGCAATACAATGTGTAAATACGGACCTGTGAAAACCAATAAACATTTGGCGCCAAACAAGGAAACAGAAGACATGTAAACAACTTACCGAAATAAATGCACAGTTGCTTTATCCTTTTCATAATTGGCACTTTTATTGTACATACAGTTCTTCACAATACACCTTGGCATTTTTTAACTTTTACACTCTTAAAACACTGCTAAAAAACGGCAAAACACACAAGATAACCTCTAATCGCAAATCAACAAACACTTCAAATACTTGTTGACAGCTGACAATAACTTCAAGAGCGGTTGGGGGAACGAATCAAAACAAAACACATTAGCGCGTTATTCAAAATTTTGTTTGTGATTGGACGGTGACAGGAGTGGGAAATCGACAGGCTGCAAACTCGGCTTTGTTCCCTCTAACATATACAACCTCTTTGCTTTTGACTTAATGCAAAGCAATAAACGGTTATTCACTACACTATAATCACATGACAGGTGTTGATATGGTCTTTCCAGTGTGTTTGGCTCTAATATGCCTTTGTAAGCTTCCTTTCCCTACAGATCTATAATCACATGAGAAGCACTGATATGGTCTCTCTCCAGTATGTTTTGCTTTAATGTGATTGTCCAATATTTCTTTGCGTACAGTTCTGTAATCACATAATATGCACTCATGAGGTCTCTCTGAGGTATGTTTTGACCTAAGGTGTCTTTGCAAGCTGCTTTTATCTACAAATTTGTAATCACATGATATGCACTGATAAGATTTTTCTCCTGTGTGTTTACTTTTTATGTGATTTTCTAAGCTTTTTTTATGTAAACTTCTATAATCACATGATGGACACTGGAGAGGCTTCTCTCCAGTATGTTTTGATCTAATGTGCATTAGTAATCTTTCTTTCTCTCCACTTCTATAATCACATGATGAGCATTGATATAGCCTCTCTCCAGTGTGTTTTACTCAATGTGCCTTAGTAACCTTGCTTTCACGGCACTACTGTATTCACAATAGGTACACTGATATGGTCTCTCTCCAGTGTGTTTCGCTCTAATGTGATTTTGTAGAATTCCATTCTGTATACTTTTATAATCGCATGATGGACATTGATAAGGTCTGTCTTGATTGTGTTTTGATTTAATGTGTCTTAATAAGTCTCCTTTTGCTACACTTCTATAATCACATGATGGACATTGATATGGCCTCTCTCCAGAATGTTTTGCTCTAATGTGACGTTCCAAGCTTCCTTTCAGTATACATTTATAACTACATATCAAGCAGTGATGAGGTCTATCTTCAGAATGTTTTGATCTAATGTGTCTTAATAAGCTTCCTTTCTGTGCACTACTATAATCACATGATGAACAATGAAATGGTTTCTCTCCACTGTGCTTTGCTCTGATGTGCCTTTCTAAAGTTACTTTTCCTGTACTTCCATAATCACATGATGTGCATTTAAAAGGTCGTTCTCCATTATGTTTTGCTATAATGTGGCTGTGCAATGTTGATTTTGCTACACTCTTGTACTCACATGATGGGCATTGATAAGGTCGCTCTCCAGTGTGTATTGACCTGATGTGCCTTTGTAAGTTACCTTTCTCTGATGTTTTGTAATTACATGATGGGCACTGATGAGGCCTCTCTCCCTGATGTTTTGTCCTTATGTGCTTTTGTAATGTTACTTCGCCTGCACTTCTGTAACCACACAATGAACATTGGTAGGTTTTGTGAGAAA
>OZ023264.1:112559640-112562140 GCA_964006375.1 Tillus elongatus
AGAAAGCTTGGGTCTTTCTCGGGAGGTAGATCGGGAACGCGTTTGCAATTCGTTGACTGATGCTGTTAGCTTCTCTAATTGCGCTTCTAATTTGGCTAGCTTGTCGGGCTCGCGTGACTGAATTTCAGCCACGTTGTATTTATCTCCGGAAAATTCCACGATTTTGTCTGCTGTAACCGACAAATTTTCTAGAGAATCGTTGCTCAAAGCCAAAATTGAACGAACGTTGACTGGTAAACGTTGTAGAAATAAAATTTTAAGGAAATTTTCTCCAATCTGACTACCGGCTAAAAACTTCATTTCGCGTAAAAGTTGCGATGGTTTTCTGTCGCCTAATTCTAATTCTGTTAAAAGTTTATTTAGTTTGCGACTATCGGACTCTTCAAATTCTAATAAAAGACGTTTCATTAGATCTGAATAGGGGGTTGATGATAATGGTTGGGTTAAAAAATCTGAAATTGACTCTGCGACATCAGGATCGAGTATAGCGAGTACATGACTGAATTTTGTCTTTTCAGAACTGATCTGCGATATATCAAACTGGGCGTCAACCTGCATTTGCCAGATTTTCACGTTACGTCTCCATATAGGAGGTAATTTTATTGCAACCCTTGCCATGATATTGCTGCTTGAAGAATCTTCGGCCATTGTGAAAAAAATCAGATAATTTTTAAATTAGAAAAGACTGACCTGTTTAGATATTCGTTTTCTGTAGGCATGAGCACGTGCGTGGAAGTTAGGCGACGTCGGCTGGAACATCAGGCTGGGCATCTTCGGCTTGCGGCACGGGGTCACCAATATGGATGTTAATTACACTTGTTGATATTAAATCCATACGTAAACATTTAATATACTTTATTATTTCACTAACTGAATAAACTATACGATACATTTAACTAAAAAACAATCACAACAGTACACAACAGATAACTGACCGAGCGTGGAGAGACATATCTTCACTGTATCGGTTGGTAGCGAGGAGAGAGAGAGAGAGAGATCCCTGGTGTCTCTTATATAGTAGTTCTTGACAGCTTGCTGTCGAATAACGTAACGCAACGTTTAGCTGCCAAGAGAAACACAGAGTAGTGTTGACGGAAACACTGCGGTCGGAACCGCCGCCACAATATATATATATATATATATATATATATATATATATATATATATATATATATATATATATATATATATATATATATATATATATATATATTACCCATTATATATGTACGCCATTATTACATAGCAATATTGAGTTATATTGAAGAGGTATAATAACAACAGAACATTTCATTGCATATAAATAAAATATTTACGTATTAGAAAGATAAGCTTATATACATGATACAAATAACGAGAGATATGATAATGAGACGAGTGTCTCGAGAGCAGTCCGCACATGGCTGACAGGGTCATATGCATATGTTATTTATCAGACTTATTGGTGCTAATTGCTCTATCGGCCTGCCTGGCCTGACTTTGACCTGACCTGACATCACAAAACACTCTGGGTAGGTCAGAAAGGTCAAGTCAAAGTCAGGTCAGGCAGGCCGATAGAGCAATTAGCACCGATAAATCTGATAAATAACATATGCATATGACCTTGGCAGCCATGTGCGGAGTGCTCTCGAGACACTCGTATAATGAGACTGCTTATTTATGGAACGGTCACGCGCATGGTGTCAAGTGGTGAGTCCAATGCAACAATAATATGCTGTCCTACAGTGGAGTTTGACGTTTCATCACAACCTCTTAACAAATTATATATTTTACTAATATTTAAGTGCATGCAGTTGAAGGTAACTTTTTAAGATCAGAATACTATACTGTGATTATGTGGCATGATGATCAAATCAAGTTTATGAATGTAAACGCCCTCCAGATGTCTGCGAACGTGTTCCCTACTTTTTTAAGTTTGTGTATCCCCAATGCTAATTGAGGGCTCCCCTAAATTATTATACTTGTCTTGTGCGTATATATATATATATATATATATATATATATATATATATATATATATATATATATATATATATATATGTAATATAAAAATGAAAAAGATTAAATATAGTGCTGCGTTCTATATTATCTGAAAAAGACAATATAGGCGACGAAATGAAATGTAACTTCAACCGCATTAAACTGACGTATAGAAACTTTTTGATTGCGAATGACTTTGTTTTAAGTGTGTAGTTGGACTTCTATAACGTTACTCACCACGTGACGTCATTGGAGGGGGCGGGGCATATGCGCAATATCATATATCTTCTAAGTCATTATATCAGGAAGCTTATATACTTATATTCACATGTCTCGGTTTACATTTAGTAATAACATTTTTTTTTGTTGGCATCCTGTTCTTGTTTTACTTAATGTAGACAAGTAACATCGTAATACCATTGCTAGGTAAAGTTAAATAAAATGTACGATTTATAAATGTATATTGCTAAAAGGATTTTGTGATTATTAATTTAGATATCTCATTATTCAGTAGCGTTCC